>WNWK01037753.1:0-18313 GCA_009830355.1 Cherax destructor | reverse complement strand
AATTAAGAGGAGAATCACATGGGATGAAGCCCAAACAGGACTTAAAAGACCGGGACAAGCTTGACATCTGGTCTAGCAACTGGTTTTCGAATTTAACCCCACCAAATGCAAAGTCATGAAGATCGGAGAAGGGCAAAGAAGACCGCTGACAGAGCGGCAGGGGGAAAAAGGGCCCAAAACCTCATCAAAGGAGAAAGACCTTGGGGGGGAATAACACCGCAGTCTCCGAAGCAAAATCAACCAGATAACCGCGGCAGCATATGGGCGACTGGCAAACCTAAATTGGGTTCCGTTACCTTAACAAGGAATCGTTCAAGACACTGATACCGTAAAAAGCCAGCCCAACTAGAGTATGCAGCACCAGTCGGGAACCCACACCTGGTCAAGCACGTCAAGAAATTAGAGAAAGTGAAAGGTTTCCGACAAGGCTTTTCCACAACTCAGGGGACTCCCTTTTATGAAAAAAGGGTTGAGGGAAAAGGACAACAACACTGGAGGACAGAAGGGTTAGAGGAGACATGATAACGACATACAAAATACTGCGGGGAATCGACAAGGTAGATAGTGACGGGATGTTCCAGAGAGGAAACACGGGGAAACAAGGGGACAAAATTGGAAGTGAAGACTCAGATGAGCAGAGGGATGTTAGGAAGCAATTCTTCAGCCATAGAGTAGTTAGGAAGTGGAATAGTTTAGCGAACGATATAGTGGAGGCGGGAACCATACATAGTTTTAAGACAAGGTATGATAAAGCTCACGGAGCAGGGAGAGCAGAGACCCAGTAGCGGACAGTGCAGAGGCGGGGCCAGGAGCTGAGTCTCGACCCCTGCAACCACAATTAGGTGAGTACAATTAGGTGAGTACACACACACACAATGAATTATAGAACAGTGACACTAACATGCATAATATTTAAGGTTATGGAAGAGATTATCAAGAAAAGAGTAATGAAGCTCTGGGAAAGAGTAGATTCATAAACAACATTGACACGGTATTCGAGATGGTAAATCCTGTCTCACAAATCTGATAGAATTCTACGAAAATGTAACGAAAGTTAGGTAGGAGGGAGAGATATGGGTGGACTATATATTTTTGGAGTGAAGGAGTTCGATACCGTACATGAAACTGGCACAAAAGCTATAGGAGAAGGCAGGAATAAGCGGGAACGCATTTCAGTGGATCAGGGAGCAGGCGTCGGAATGGGCCTATGTGATGAGTGGGGTTCCACTAGGGTCAGTTTTGTGGAGAAAATTTCTCTAGAAAGCGTTGCTTTCGCCCCCTTTCTGCCCTTTCAGACCCTTTCAGAACCCTGAGGAACTCAGCCCTCCAGAGGGGCTGATAGCCTCTCTTGCTTCCGCATAGTCAGTAAATGACATATGAAGCTACCGTGTACCAGAGTGTGGTCACGTATACGCCACCTCCCCGGAGTAGTGTTAGTGTAATACGAGTGACAGAGAATTGAGAAGAGGGATTCTCTTTACCTTGGCGGCAGGACTAGTACAGAAAAAACCCTGCATCATTTTATTCACATTTTGGACGATTATGAACTCTGGGCGATAGAGCCATGTCAATAAATATGATATCTTGTAATGCATTTTGTTGCAGTGTTAAGCAAGTAGGAATATTATGCTGAGGTTGGCGATTAAAGGCCGCACTAAGGGGCGAAGCCGCTACAGGGAGTTAGATTGCTTTAAAGAACAAAGACACTGATTCGCACGTTTCTGTTTATCAGACAATCTCAACATTCGCTGTAGAACGATTACAGTGAAGTGAACTTATCTTCCTGTTCTGATATTACTGTGAAATGACAAATATTGAAGGAGAATGTAGTGTAACAGTGCGTATTGAGAACATTCTTCATAAAGAAACAGTGCCACCGAGACACTACTTCTTCAATCTTCAATCAAGACATCGGATAACGGGGTGACATTTAAGGATTTAAAACATATTCCCAGGTAAGTCTATTTAGGCATGTACTTAGTTCAGTTAGCTGTATAGCGGATAGCTAAGGTGTAACCTAACTAGATTAACCAAAACACCTCGTCATCCGCTGGCCATTGAACCCAAAAACGTAAGTTGAGTCAGCATTCAGTTAGTGAATGATATTCTGAGATAACGCTCCTTAGGGGCAATTATTCTCACACTTACGTTTCCCTCATCAGCTAAAGTCTGAAGAATAGCTGTTCACGTCAGAGGAGTCGTCTGGTTGCAACTGCAGAACGGCTAAGACAGCAACATAGCTAAGTATCTTTATTCCTGTATACAGATATATAGCATATTCTACAGAATTCCTATAAGTTTGGTCTAGTGCTGTTTCTCATGAATGGGAGCGACATGCCGGAAAAAATAGTCAGATGTATTCCTGTTCGCAGACGTGAAACTAATGAGAATACACCCAAGGGTAGACCAAGAAAGACTCCAAATAAATATGGACAAGCTGTAGGATTGGGATGAAAAGTGGCTATGAAAACTGATGAAAACTGGAGGACGAAGTCTTCCAGAAGCAATGTATAGGATCAGGGGACAAAGGTTGTAAACCTCCCTGAAAGAGAAGGCTTTCGAGTATTTCAACTAAGGCACAAAGTCTAATAACCGCTGCTGCAAATTCGAGACTGTCAAATTTAGGATAATTTTCAGGAGCATCATCAAGGAGGAATTCACGACCTTATGAATCTCGTATTTGGTAAATCATATAAAAAAACGGGAAAAAGTGCAAAGCTTTCCAGCGAAACTTTAGTAGTCTCAGACCTGAGGGATATGACCTGTGAGGAGAGGATAATAGAGCTATACCTGACGACAATAGATGATAGATAGACTGGATGTGACGTTATTTAACGTACACAATACTCAAAGGTAGACAGTGAGAGTATGTTTTTAAAGGCGGGAATTAGATACACGGGTCATAGCTGGAAGTTAAAAACACAGATGTGTCACAGGGATATTATGAAAGGCTTCTTTAGCCTTAGAGTGGACAGGAAGTAGAACGACCTAGTAAGCAAAGTAGTAGAGGCAAAATCCATAAGTTTACGAATGTGTGCGATAGAGCTCATATAACCAGCAGCGAAGCTGGACCAGAAGTGCCACAATTAGGTGTCACAATTAGGTGAGTACACACACACACACGCACACACACACACACACACACACACACACACACAGTAGCGGCCAGTGAAGAGGCGGGGCCAGGAGCTATGTCTCGACCCCTGCAACCACAACTAGGTGAGCACACACACACACACACACATTTGGTTCTGTAGCAATAACTCACAGGTATTATTTTCTAACCTGGTACTGATTGAATTGCATGATAATGTTGACTATGTATATATAGCAACTGACATTTTCTCCACCAAAAATTAAAACTCCGAAAACATGTGTATGAGTTTCAGTTGGCATCACTGACTGTCTCCATCATCAGTTGGCATCACTGACTGTCTCCATCACTGACTGTCTCCATCACTGACTGTCTCCATCACTGACTGTCTCCGACAGTGTGTCCAGCACCCGGAAATGCTGAAACAATAGACAGAACATTTTTACTTTCAATAAAAAATAGTGGATCAGGCCGAGCAGGTGGGAGACAATACTTAAACTTGATGATAGTTGTTAAACACTAATGGGGAGGAAATCATGGAAAACACGTAATAAAAGAACAAAGGAAGAACACTTGGAATGGGTGAAATGGGAAGATATAGCTGAAAAAACCCTGAGTGGAAAATAACTGAAAATGAGAGAAAGGGTAGAAAAAGTAATAATGAGTGAAAACCAGGATTAGAGATATTCTCAGGAGACCTTTATGCAAGACGGTAATGAGATAGCAACGAAACAAGAGGCAATGAATTTCACAAACTTCAGTTCTCCACTTACATGCCAGCAGTAAGGATAATAACAGTCACATGCCAACTTAATAAGAACAAACTAACACCAAGAACCAGACTTCACAATGAGAGATGCAACATCCTAAGTCCTGAGAGCATGTAGCTCAGTGTTTGTCAACTAGGGTGCCGCGGCACCCTGCTGTGCCACTGATAGTGCCCAGGGGTGCCGCAAGATTGTTATTAAGTTTGCTCTACCTTCATTGTCTTAATTAAAACACTACAATCTTTAATACTACTATTTGTTATACAATTAACTACAACTGAGTGGTTATAATTTTTTCGAACAGATGTAATTAAATGACAAAACTATTATAGCATAATAGTAAATAAATGATTAATATTAAGTCAAGAAATAAGCAAATTTATATAATAATCACCGTTTGCGTTTGGTTTACGATCATCTGGTAATTCTCAAGCAATTTTCCACATCTTACCTCTGTGAGTTGGATTTTTTCTGCTCTCACAAACACAAAAAAGTCTACAATCAGTCGAGGAAGATATAAGGTTTTGGCTGGCTGTCTAATATTCCACCTAATATTAAAAGGATCTGCCAGTCACACCAAACTCAAATATCTCATTGAAAAATTTAAAGAAGACGAGTTAGGTTTTGCTTCTTTTGTTTACTGTATTGTGATCTATAATGCTAGTGTATTACACTAACCCTCTTATATATTTGGTATGTGTGCTTGTATGTTTTTTTATTAATAATATTATTATAATTTTTAAGACAAAGTACTCTTGGGAAGCTGTTCTAATTGAAAATTCACCAGGGGTGTAATATAATGTGTTAGTTGAGGGCGCCATCACTGAAAAAAGGTTGAACAAATCACTGATTTACATGGAAAGAAAATGTAACTTGACCACGTAATGATATTACGTCAAATCTCCGAAGGTAATTCATAATGCCGAGTCACACCTCATGGTCAGCAGATAGTCTAGGATTTTATCCAACTTCTAGATAACGCTAGTTATGGTAATTGCAATTTGCATAGATGACAACAAGATTGTGGTTTCCTGTGCATGTCATATAAATGTACAATTACTTAGCATATGCAACAGAGAAACATGACAATCTGGAAGGCAAGACAACGGAGGAAGAGGAAGGTTTCTGATGATCTATCTGATGGCAGGTCAGAAAGTATTCAACACCTACCCCCCCACACCGACCAAACACAATAACAGGAGCCAAGGTCAGCTCAACATCCACCCTTCCCATCACTAATACTGACACACCAGCAAACTACCGTAATATTCAGGCCTGCCTACCACACCCACAGCCAACACCAACCCCTCCCATCTCCCAGAACACAGTCCTAGAAAGGAAGCTAAAGGTGTGGTATACCAATGCAGACAGAATTACAAATAAGAGTGAGGAGTGGCAGGAAAGAATCACTGAGGCATCCACAGACATCATAGCAATCATAGAGACAAAAGTCACAGTAGTAATAACAGATGCAATCTTCCCATCTGGTTATCAGATCCTGAGGAAATACGGTGGGGAGGCAGAGGGGAAGGAGGAGATGCAATGCTCATAAAGAACCAATGGACTTTTGAGGAGATGGGGGGACTAGTCAGAGGGGTAGTGGATAACTACATAGCAGGAGCACTGCATACTGGGGGCCCAAAACTGATGGTAACAAGGATGTACAACCTGCCACAAAACAACAGGAGGCCAAGACAGGAATATGACGAGAGCAACAGAGTGATTGTGGATACACTAGCCGACATTGCCAGAAGGGCGCACATGAGGAGGGCAAAGGCACTCATCATGGAGGATTTCAACCATAAGGAAATTGATTGGAAGAATCTGGAGCCACATGAGGAACAAGAAACTTGGAAAGCCAGGATGCAGGAAGTAGTACTAGAAAACGTCATGTTCCAACATGTTAAGGACACAACCAGAGAGAGAGAGGAGACGACGATCCATCAAAGCTAGACATCGTATTCTCCTTAAGCAGTTCAGACATAGAAGATATCACACACAAAATGTTCCTAGGCACTAATGACCACGTGGTCTTGAGCTTCGAATACATAGTGGAGTTAACAATGGAGAGTGAAGCAACACGAGACAGACAGGAGAAGCCAAACTTCCAAAAAGGGAACTACATAAGTATGAGACAATTCCTACATGAGTTGCAGTGGGTAAGTGAGCTAGAGGGAAAGATAGTAAATGAAATGATGGAACACGTGACCACAAAGTGTAGGGAGGCATCAGAGAAGTTCGTATCCAAGGGCAATAGAAACAATGGGAAGACCAGAGTGAGCCCATGGTTTACCAAGAGGTGTTGAGAGGCCAAAGTTAAGTGGGCAAGAGTATGAAAAAAGTATAGAAGGCAAAAGACCCAGGAAAACAGGGAGTTGAGTCAAAGAGCGAGAAATGAATATGCAAGGATAAGCGTCAATACGAGAATGATATAACATCAAAAGTCAAATCTGACTCAAAGTTGTTATACAGCCACATCATGAGGAAAACAACTGTGAAGGATCAGGTAATCTGGCTGAGGAATGAAGGAAGGAAGGGAGCTCACAGAGAACGATCAGGAAATATGTGAAGATCTCAGCTCAAGATTCTGGGAGGTATTCACAGTGGAGACAAAGAGGCTCCCAGAAAACCGAGATGGTACGGTGAACCAGCAAGACCTAGACATACTGCACACAGTTGATGATGAGGAGAAAAACTGCAAGGGAAAATAGATATTTCGAAGGCGGTGAGCCCAGATAATATATCTCTTTGGGTCTTGAGAGAGGGAACAGACACATTGTGTGTGCCTCTAACAACAATCTTCAATCAATCTATCGAAACAGGGAAACTGTCTGAGGTGTGGAAAACAACAAATGTAGTCTCGATTTTTAAGGAAATAGACAGACAGGCTGCAAAAGACTACAGACCAGTGTCACTGACATGTGTTGTATGTAAAATTATGGAGAAAATTATCAGAAAAAGAGTGGTGGAGAACCAAGAATGGAATGGCCTAATACACGATAACCAGCACGGCTTCAGGGAAGGGAAATCCTGCAACACTAACCTATTGAAGTTCTATGACAAGGTAACAGAGGTAAGACAGGAGAGAGAGGGTTAGGTATACTGCATCTTCTTGGAGTAAGAAGGCTAAAGACACAGTTCCACACAAGAGACTGGTTGAAAAACGAGAGGAACAGGCAGGAATAAGAGGGAAAGTACTGCAATGGATCAGGGAATATCTGACAGGAAAGAAACAACGTGTGTTGGTCAGAGACGAGGTGTCGGAGTGGTTGAATGTGTCGAGTGGAGTTCCACAAGGGTCAGTACTAGGTCCAGTGCTGTTTCTTGTATATGTGATTGATATGACGGAAGGAATAGTCAGATGTTTCCCTGTTTGCAAATGATGTGAAACTAATGAGGTGAAATACAAGCTGAACAGGATAAGGTAAACCTACAAGGCGATCTGGATAGGCTGCAAGCCAGGTCTGACAAACAGCTCCAGGAGTTTAACTCCAGCAAGTGCAAAGTTATAAAGATTAGGGAAGGACAAAGGAGACCGCAGAAGGAGTACAGACTAAGAGGTCAAAGGCTGCAAAACTCACTCAAGAAAAAGGATTTTGGAGTAAACATCATGCCGAGCATATCGCCTGAGGCGCACATTAATCAAATAACATTAATCAAATAGTCATTCACGACACTGTACACCGTGTACACCGTGGAGTATGCAGCACTAGTATGGAACCCCACACCTTGTCAAACACGTCAAGAAATTTTGAGAAAGTGCAAAGGTTTGCAACAAGACTAGTCCCAGAACTGAGGGGTTTGTCCTACCAGGAGGGACTAAAGGAATTCAACCTGACAACACTGGAAGACAAAAGGAATAGGGAAGATTAGGGGTGAATAGGGACAGAATGTTTCAGAGATGTGACACAGTAACAAGGGGTCACAACTGGAAGTTGAAAACTCAGATGATCCACAGTGATGTTAGGAAGTATTTCATCAGCCAGAGATTTGTCAGGAAGTGGAACAATCTAAAGAGTGATGTAGTGGAGGCAGGATCCATACATAGCTTTAAGAAGAGGTATGATAAAGCTCATGGAACAGGGAAAGAGTGACCCAGTAGGGACCAGTGAAGAGTCTGGGCCAGTAGCTATAAATCGACCCCTACAACCACAATTAGGTGAGTACAATTATGTGAGTACACACACACTATGCACACATACTCTATACGCACACAGACTATAAACATATACGTACACTCATAATTAACACACCCATGCAAAGACTATACTCACACAATACAAACAATATACAATACTCATGTATTATTCTTGCACACTATACACACGCTATAAAACCACACTCTCCGTACACTCGCACACACACTATATACACACATGTGCACGCACAGTTCAACCACACATCCTTTATGTACACAGTACACTCACAACTTTACACAATATATTCAGATAATACACACTCGCACTGTGCACACTACACACTTTACACACGAACTATACATACCAACGGTGGCCAAACTACGGCTCATGAACTCCATGCTGCTATGTGCGGCTCCCGAGACAATATTGGGTTTCATTGCCATTTTTCCTCAAATTGTATATTAATAGTCTATAGTAGTATAGTATATACCAATATCAGAATATTTTATATATTTAAACGGGTAATTCACATTATCTTTACAAAAATCCATTCGCATTATGTGTCCAAACTCGTGCTTAAACTCTCTGAGCTTTATCAAAACAAGTTTTAAAGAAGTAGTGCTTAAACTTTCTGAGCATAATCAAAACAAGTTTTAAAGAAGTACGGACGATGAAACTGGGCTGCGCCATCATTTTTCATGCACACGGCTTGCTGCAGTAACAGAACGTAACTAGTGCAGTGCAGTGTAGATAAGCACTTTTCTGATTTATAAATACTTAAGACTGGTTATAGTTAAAGTTATGAAACCCTTTATCGGGTTAAAATGACCAAGCAACAGAAGAGTATAAAACGGAAATACGAACAATCAACAATGGGAGGACGATTTTGCTAATACTGTTACGAGTGAAAAAGCTCTGTGCCTTATCTGTTAAACAAGTATCAGCCACTTTAAAGCCAGTAATTTAAAGCGTCACCATGTATGTAACCATAAAAAATTGCATCTGAATTTCCTCCTGAATCAAAACGGTGAAAAAATTAAATATTTTTTTTTCAAATCTAATTTAGTCCCTCAATCAACTAGTCTATTTTCCTTTTGTAAGCAAAGTTATTTGGGTACTGAAGCTAGTTTTCCTATAGCTCAGTTATGGAGAATTTGTGAAAAGAATATTAGTAATGTGATTGCATTTCTCGCTCCAGAGAACTCAAACCTTAAACAGGCAATAGAACAGATTCCTATCTCCCACCGCATTACTGTCAGACGCATTTCTGATATTTGTTCTATAATCTTATGTTCACTGCAGTGATCTGTAAAGCTGCGTTGCTCTTATCTTAACACTGGGTGAATCTATAGACATTCAAGATATCCCTCAGCTAGCTATATTTGATCGCTATGTTATAGCGATCAAATATGTAAAAGAAGAATTCATAGACTTAATGAGCTTAAACGAAACCATAAAAAGTATTGACATCAAACATGCACTTAACAAAGCTGTATTAAATGCTCAACTACCAATTCATAAACTTCTTAGCATTGCAACAGACGGAGCACCAGTTATGGTAGGTCAAAATACTGACTAGTTGGGCAATTGACACATGATCTCAACTATCCTGAATGTCTCTTTATCCACTGTATCATCCACCTTGAACATTTAGTAAGTAAACACTTCAAGTTCAACAGTGTCATAAATTGCGTTTTAGAAAGTGTGAATTTCATTTGAACAAGTGCAAAAAAACACACCATGAATTTAGAAAAATATTGACGAGCTGGAGCTTGAAGTAAAGCCAAGTGATCTCAATCAAAGTCTTCAACAAGCAGAGATTAAACATATTCTGCTTTGGTGAGTAGGATTGCTATATAAAATATTTTCTGTGGTTCTTGAACATTCAAAATTGTATGAAAAGTATTATATGTTGCTCTTCTTATCGAAGAACTTGCCCACCCCTGAATTTTATACACAAACACTTTATACACTACAAACACATTATATACATACTATCTACACTGTGATCACACTAGGCACGCACAATAGTTTAAAATGACACACGGAGGGAGACCATGCCCATCCCTTCTAGGGCAGGGTAGGTGCCAAAGCTGGGGCTTGCTACCATCTGCAGCTCGCAAGAAAGCCATGCCCTAGTCTCCCTGGGGCGGGGAAGTTGGCAGACCAGAGAAGCCTAGCTTCTCCCTACGAGCCCCGTGAGGGCGGGGAACGTGGCTAGACCTGGGGACAATTGGTCCCAGACGATGAGGGAGTACTTGTACCTCCTCCCATGGGAGACAGGTCTCAGACACTCCCACGACAGGGAGCCAAGGCCGGGTCACCATCTGGAAAAGACCCGGACTGGGAGAGTACCGGCGAATCTACAACAACAAAATGACATATTTTAGATTTTGTATATACTATTATGTAAATAATATTTAAGATAGTGGAAAACTAGATTATAGTAAAATATTAGACTATTTGAATAATGTGATGCTCTTCTTGTACCTCTCTCTCTCTCTCTCTCTCTCTCTCTCTCTCTGTCTCTCTCTCTCTCTCTCTCTCTCTCTCTCTCTCTCTCTCTCTCTCTCTCTCTCTCTCTCTCTCTCTCTCTCTCTCTCTCTCCCTGTGGCTTGTTCATAAAAATGGCTGACCACTACTGTTTCTTCTGGGTAAATATACCAGGCTGCCCTGGGGGTAATTTACTGCGCCTGTGCCAAATGTTATTAAAAAGTTGCCGACTGTGTTGCGGCAGTGAGTAAAGAAACATTTTTAAAATACATAATTTGTGTACAAGCATTTTGCTTTAAACTTTTTCTGGGGTAATGGTGATGTGTTTTGAAAATATCTCTAGTCTTTTATTAAAGATGGGTTGTAACCTCCTCTTCTGAAATCATCAGGTTCGTATTTATATATATATATATATATATATATATATATATATATATATATATATATATATATATATATATATATATATATATATATATATATATATAAATACGAACCTGATGATTTCAGAAGAGGAGGTTACAACCATCACAGCCACTGTGAACTAAACGAGTTTGAAATAGATTCATCTGCATGGAGTACAGAGTAGAGACACATACAATACACACAAATACATACACACTCGCCCACATTCTTCACACACTGTCTCCACACTCCACACTCTCTCCCCAAGCTCTCCATGCACTCTCCCCACACACTCCACGCTCTCCCCACATACTCTCCCCACACTCTTTACACTCCCACACTCTCCCCAAACTCCACACTCACTCCTCACATACTCTCCCTACACTCTTTGCACTCCCACACTCTCCCCACAATCTCTACATACTCTCCCCTCACTCCCCACTCTCTCTACATATAATCTCCCCACACTATTTACACTCCCACACTCTTCACACACTCTCTACATACTCTCCCCACACTCCACACTCTCTCCCCACACTCTCCCCACACTCCGCACTCTCTTCCCGCACTCTCCCCACATTCCACATTCTCTCCCCGCGCTCTCCATACACTCCCCATACACTCTCCCCACACTCCACACTCTCTCCCCACACTCTCTCCCCACACTCTTTACACTCACACACTCTCCCCACAATCTCCACATACTCTCTCCACACTCCGTATGCTCTCCCCACACTCTACCAACACTCACCATACACTCACCCCACACTCTTCACACACTCTCCCTACACTCCACACTCTCTCCACACAATCTCCACACTCTCTTTCACAAACACACACACACTCACACACACACACACACACACACACACACACACACACACACACACACACGCGCGCGCGCGCGCGCGCGCATGTATACATATATAAATAGACAATGAGGCCTCAGAGGGGAAGTCGGAGACTCCAGGGACAAGTGGAAGATGGGCCTTGAAAGAGCTATGGTAAAGGATGAACCCAGTGCGGGAAAGCAAACTATGCGAGCTTACCGCAAGATTGGAAGAGAGGGTGGAGGCAGAGAAGAAGAACTGAGAGTCGGGAGCTAAAGGTGCAGATGCCAAGATACAGGCCCTAGAAGACGAAGTAATTATGCCGAAGTGAGATATAGGGCCAGTGACCAGATGGGCCATGGCATTTTTACCAGGTACCCCAATATTAAACGAGGATTCCAAATAAAAGAAAGAAGATAAAACTTACATTGAGGCCCTAATAGTTCACCAGGAAAGGTCGATGAACGAAGGGGGCACACTGTTAGGAACTGGAACAGCAGTATGTGTTGGGGGAGCAGGCGAATTTGAGAGGGGGTGCAAGCAGAACAGACCAAGAGGTGCTACCAGGAGGTACAGGACCTAATAAAGGAGGTGATGGCTACGTATAAACCAGACCCAGAGATGCAGAGGGAAAAGTAATGGGAGGAGGAGATGGAGAGATCAATCTTCATCCATGGGCATCAGGAGAGTGAAGGGAAGACGTATGACGAAAGGCGGTAGAAAGAAAAAAACAAGAAATTGAAAATATCTTCAAACAAACAGGAGAAAAAGACATGTGTAAGCTAAAAAAAATTCAGAGAATAGGGAAGAACTCAAAGGAGAGAAATCTACCAGTCAGACTAATTATCAGGACAGAAACGGTGTGGGACAGGATATTGCAGAATAAATCATGGCTGAAGGAATCAACAGCATACCAGAGGGTGTTCCTAGACCGAGACAGAACGAATACAGAACGTCAACAGCTGAGAGAGAGGACACACAGACGAAAGAAGCAAGAAAGAGAGACAAGGCTAGAGTCAGTAGAGAACAATCAGAGTCGAGTGGAGCAGAGTACACAAACACCCACAGAACCACCCTCAGAACCCCGCAGCCAAACATACACCCATACTAACAACCCCCACCCCACAAAATACAATAGAATCCCATAGCACCCTGCCAGGACCTTTCCCCTCCAGCCACAAACTCACTAGAATACAGTGTTGGAGAGGAAACTGAAGGTATGGTACACCAACGCTGATAGTATAAGGAATAAGTGGGAGGAGTGGCAAGAAAGAATCACACAGACGTCACCAGACATCATAGCCTTCACAGAAACCAAGCTCTCAGGAATGATAATAAATGCTATCTTTAGAACTAGATATCAGATTTTGAGGAAAGACAGGGGGAACAGGTGAGGGAGTGGCATCCTCATAAACCAATGGGATTTTGAGGAGTTGAAGAGAGGAGGCTGAGGAGAAGCAAGGGACTACACAATACGAACGCTTCAAACTGCAGGTACTAATGGG
The DNA here is from genome assembly GCA_009830355.1 of Cherax destructor. Classification (NCBI taxonomy): domain Eukaryota; kingdom Metazoa; phylum Arthropoda; class Malacostraca; order Decapoda; family Parastacidae; genus Cherax; species Cherax destructor. The sequence goes on along the minus strand of WNWK01037753.1, from coordinate 5,080 downwards.
GTGATTGCCGGAGGCCAAGACTAGAATATGATGAGAGTAACAGAGAGATGGTTATACACTGGCTTAAGTGGCCAGTAAAACCCATGTGGGGAGGGCAGAGATACTTGTTGTGGTTGACATCAATCACAAAGAAATTTACTGGGAAAACCTTGAGCCACATGGGGGCCCAGAAATGTGAAGGGCTAAGATGGTGGAGGCGGTGCCGGAAAACCTCATGCATCAACACTAAATGAGAGAGGGAAGAGGATGAACCAGCAAGACTGGGACTAGTATTCACCTTGAGCAGTGCAGATATTGAGGACATCACATATGAAATAGCCCTCGGAGCTAGTGATCACGTGGTTCTAAGCATGGAATACACAGTAGAGTTACATGTGGGGAGGGAGGCAGGAAGAGCAGAAAGAATGAAGCCAAACTACAAGAGAGGGGACTACACAGGCATGAGGAATTTCCTGCACGAGGTCAAGTGGGACAGAGAATGGGTAGGGAAAACAGCAAATGAGATGATGGAATATAAGACAACAATATGCAATGAAGCGGAGGAGAGGTTTTTACCCAAGGGCAACACATATAATGAGAAGGGCAAGACGAGCCCTTGAATAATGGAAGAAGTATAGAATGCAATGGACCCAGGAGAATAAGGAGAGTAGTCGAAGAGGGAGGCCCAACGACAGTACAAAAATGACACGGAAGCGAAAGCCAAGTTTGATCCGAAGCTGTTGTACAGTCATATCAGGAAGAAAACAACAGTCAAAGACCAGGTAAGAAGGCTGAGAAAGGAAGAAAGGAAGTTTACAAGAAACAATCTTGAAGTATGTGAGGAGCTCAACATGAGATTCAAAGAAGTATTCACAGTGGAGAGAGAAAGGTCTATGGAAAGACAGAGAGGTGGAATACACCAACAAGTGCTGGACACGATACATACAACTGAGGAGGAGGTGAAGAGGCTTCTAAGCGAACCAAAAATCTCAAAGGCGATGGGGCCGCATAACATTTCTCCGTGGGTTCTGAGAGGAGCAGAGGCGCTGTGTGTACCACTAACAAAAATCTTCAACACATTTATCGAAACATGGCGACTACCTGAGGTATGGAAGACAGCAAATATAGTCCCAATTTTTAAAAAAGGAGAAGACATGCAGCATTAAGCTACAGACCAGTGTCATTAACATAAACCATGACACAGGCGGTGATTGAACTCACGGTGAGTGTGTCGTAAAACTCCAGACCGACGCGTTAGCATCATGTCATTACGATTTCGTGAGTCACTGACATGTATTGTATGCAAATTCATGGAGAAGGGAATCAAAAGAGTGGTGGACCACCTAGAGAGGAATGAGCAAGCACGTCAGAAAATTAGAGAAAGTGCAAAGGTTTGCAACGAGTCTAGTCACTGAGGAGAGGACCTGAGGGACAGGGAGGACATGATAACAACATATAAAATACTAAGAGGAATCGACAAGGTGGACAGAGATAAGATGTTCTATAGATGGGACACAGAGACAAGGGATCACATTCGGAAGTTGAAGACTGATGAGTCACAGAGATGTTAGGAAGTATTTTTTCAGTCACAGAGTTGTTAGGAATTATAATAGTCTGGAAAGTGTTGTGGTGGAGGCAGGATCCATACATAGCTTTAAGAAGCGGGAGTGAGTGATCTAGTAGCGACTAGTGAAGAGGCGGGGCCGAGAGCTATGAATCGACCCCTGCAACCACAACTAGGTAGGTACACTATACATATACACGTTATGAAAACAAACATACTATACAGACACACCTTATACACAAATGTTCAAAAGTTCTGATCACACACACACACACACACACACACACACACACACACATACACACAAACGAACACAAACACACACACAAACACACACACAGGCCACAGGAATCATGAAAAAACTTCGTATAAAACTCAAAAAAATATTGACAGGAATGGAACAATGTTCTCAATAGGCGAGAAACTGGTACACAAGGAAAGAGCTAGAGGGGAAAAATACAACTGAGTCATATTATTGTAAGGATATATTTCCTCAGCTTCCTGTGGAATAAAAAAAATAGTACGACTTTGATTCCAGAAAAGTTGAACCAGGATTTATTCCATACAGTCGTCTAAGGAGAGATAGGCGGAAGTTCCCGAATCCAGGAGTGAAAATAGTAGCCACCAGCTGCGAGGTGTATTCGGGAACAGAGACTCGACCATTGCAATCTAATATATCTAGGGACATAAAAGGTGAGTGCATAAACGTACAAGAACGCACGCACTCACACGTCTCCCAATACACACAAACATACGCACAAAAAACACAAGCACACTCAAAACACACACACAATATACTCGTACTCAAAAATCACAAAATACAATCGCAAAACATACACAAAATTCACACACGTCCAGATCAATACACATACACGTTACACAAAAAACTGCAGACACAAAACATACACTCACACACACACACGTATAAACAACTGGTAGACTTTAAACCCCAGCAAATGGAAATATTGAAAAAAAGGACTTCTGGCGAGAATTTTTCTGAGCCTCTTCACTGAAACACTCTCTAACTGAATATCCACCTCGGCAAATCTGAATTTCTACAAAATGTCATTTACGAATTTCTACAAAAAGTCATTCGTGATAATATGCAGTATCTATCAAGTCCATCTTGGAAAATGCAGTATCTATCAAGTCCATCTTGGAAAATGCAGTATCATTACAGAACCTACACTTGATAAAGCATATCAAGAAGCTGGAAAAAGTGCGAGTGTTTGTAACGAGACTGTTCATGAACCTATAGGGTATTAGTTATTAGTAGCTAAATTAATGGCTTAATAGGTAAACGATGGCAAAACTGAAAGTTGAAAACATATCAGTCACAAGGAAGTTAAGAAATATTCCTTTATCTTTGGAGTAGTCAAGGGTACATGTGATGGGTGGTGTTCCACAAGGGTTGATGCTGCTTCTTGTACACGTGAATAACATGACGGAAGGGATAGTCAGAGGTATCCCTTTTCGATGACATGAACATAATGAGGACAATACAAGCGGACGAGAACCATGAAGAGCTACAAAAGAAGTTGAACAGGCAGGAGGCTTGGTCTGACAAATAGCTCCTAGAGTTAAACCCCACCAAGTGCAAAGTTATGAAAATTAGGGAAGGACAAAGAAAACCGCAAACGGGGTACAGACGCGATGGGAAGAAAGGCTGCAAACCTCATTCAAGGAGAAGGTAAGTATCATACCAAACATTTCACCTGAGGCAAACATCATTCAACTGATGCAGTAAATGCGTTTCTGGCAAATCTCAAAATAGTTTTTCGAAATTAAAGTAAAGAGTCATTCGCAACACTGAAGACCATGTATTTTAGATACATACTGGAGAATGCTGAACCACTATGGAACCCACACCTAGCAAAGCATATCAAGAAATTGCAGAAAGGGAAGAAGCTAGCAACAAAACTAACCCCGGAGTTAATGAGTATGTTCTATGACATAAATTGTAGGACAGAAGAATTAGGACAGATATAATAATAACATACAAAATAATAAGATTAATGGACAAGGTGAGTAGGAACAGAATATTTAGGAGATAGATTTTGAAAACTCAGATGAGTCATAGGGATGTTTAATGGTACATATTCAACCTTAGAGTTGTCAGAAAGCAGAACAGTTTCGAGAGTGAAATGGTAGAGGCAGGATCCATATATAATTTTAAGAAAAGTCTCTTGAACCCTGGAGAGAGTGGGCCTAGAGAAGACCAGCGAAGAGGCATGATCAGGAGCTGTGAATCAACCCATGCAACTACATATGGGTGAGTACATACTGTTTACCAAGAACTGTACATTATTCAATAATCCTAAATACGCTTACACACATTATGCACCGACTTACTGCGGATAAACATACACACACACCACACACACACACACACACACACACACACACACACACACACACACACACACACACACACACATGGAAATGGTAGGAATGGAGGTGGGTAGAGAACGGGACTTCATACTAGGTACCATCCAGTCTGGGGAGCATAAGATAGTCATTGCAGTGATGTATAACCCACCACAGAACTGCAGGAGGCCAGGAGAAGAATACGATGAGAACAACAGAGCGATGGTGGACACCCTGGCGGAGGTGGCAAGAAAAGCACACATGAGCAGAGCGAAGCTACTGGTCATGGGAGATTTCAACCACAGGGAGATCGACTGGGAGAACCATGAACCACGTGGGGGTCCAGAAACTTGGAGAGCCAAGATGATGGACGTGGTACTGGAAAACCTGATGCACCAACATGTCAGGGACACGACCAGAGAGAGAGGAGAAGATGAACCAGCAAGACTGAACCTTGTATTCACCCTGAACAGCTCAGATATTGAAGACATAACGCACGAGAGCCCCTGGGAGCCAGTGACCATATGGTGCTGAGCTTTGAGTACATTGTAGAGCTACAGGTGGAGAGGGAAAACAGTAACGATAGAGACAAACCAGACTTTAAAAGAGGAAACTACACGGGCATGAGGAATTTCCTGCAGGACGTTCAGTGGGAAAGGGAAATGGAAGGACTGACAATAAATTAAATGATGGAATACGTAGGGGCAAAGTGCAAGGAGGCAGAGGAACGGTTTATACCCAGAGGCAAAGGATTAAATGGGATGGCCAGAAAGAGCCCCTGGTTTACCCAAAGGTGCAGGGAGGCAAAGACTCAAGAGTATCAGAGAACGGAAACGGTACAGAAGCCAAAGAACCCAAGTAAACAAAGAGATTAGTAGAAGAGCTAGAAACGAGTATGCGCAAGTACGGAGGGAGGCCCAGAAACAGTACGAAAAATGACATAGCATCGAAAGTTAAGTCCGACCCGAAACTGATGTACAGTCACATCAGAAGGAAGACAACAGTCAAGGACCAGGTGATAAGGCTGAGGAGAGAAGATGGGGAACTCACAAGTAATGATCAAGAGGTATGTGAGGAGCTCATCTTGAGGTTTAAGGAAGTATTCACAATGGAGGAAGGAAGGCAGCTGGGTAGACAGGACGGGTTCGTCACCAACAAGGGATGTACCAA
>WNWK01037752.1:0-18313 GCA_009830355.1 Cherax destructor | reverse complement strand
TATTTCCCTTTCATATAATTTTATATTGCTGATATTTTCGATATTTGCTAAATCGTTAATATCTTGCTTTATATGATTATTTGACTTAGCTATATTATTAGGTAGGATGTAACATTTACACTTTGTGCTCATTGTTCGAGAGTTGAGTGACTGCCCGCCTTGGCTAACAACCTCGGTAACTAGCACTTCGCTTGTTATACTGCCGGCTTCTCTGGAGTGCTTGGCAGTAGCTGGGCGAGTCACGTGACCAGTGGGGTGATGCACCTGAATGAGCAGCCCCCTTGCACTGGCTCGTTCTCTCTCATCTGCTGACCCTGGTTGGAGCAACACCTCAATCTTGTTCTCTGCTTGTTTCCTCTTCATTTAGACTCTGGTAGAGTATGTGTTCGGTGGTAAGACGAAACATATTTCTCTGGACTCTGTGTGACTGTTCACAAAGCATAGCCTAGACTTAGTGATTTCGACGTTTTACTGAGGTTGTGTGTCACACTGACACTCTTAAGATACCCAGGTCCCGAGCTGTAGCTTATGACCTAATCGTTCTGGCATCTGTGCACCATCGTAGTCAGGGATTTGGTTATGCTGGACATAGTTTCAGTATTAAGGGAGTTTTGTGACTATTATGGAGGATCTGCTGATGGTCCCCAGTTAGGATCATTATTTTATCTCCTTGTTCCTGACGCTGTGTTGCTGCAGATTGCTATACTACCTGGAGCATACACACACTTTATTATATATATATATATATATATATATATATATATATATATATATATATATATATATATATATATATATATATATATATATATATATATATATATTAGTAATATTTAGAATTGCTGACAATGTACCAGACGGTACTTAAGAGCCATAAAGATATGTTATGTGCCTTCGGCACAATAATACTGTATACGAGAGAAATGTAAGAGCTAACCTCCTAATTTACATCCTAATTAATATCCTAATTTATATTAAATTGATTTACTTTGATAATGTCCACCTAGACATCTTTAACTTGATTAATAAACATATCTAAATTTTATTTCTTTAGTTAGTAGCCTACCAGTTGTAATCCTGAAGCACTATTAAATCTTACTCTATTTACAAATGAAACTGGAACAGGATACTGACTACGTGTTACAAAAACCCAGTAACAGGCTGAATGCTAGAGGGGCAGGCCTTTCTAATATTCACTGGAGACGTCTATTTCTAATAGATATCGCATCTTTTGTAACAAGAACAACATCTAGTATTGAGCCCCTACTTAAATGAGATGGGTCCTACACAGATGACAGCAAAGAAATGTGAGATACTCAGGTCCCAATATGACTCTGTTTTCAGCAAGCCGCTAATTAGATGGAGAGTCGAAGACCTAAATGAATTTTTTATGAGAGCCACAGAATTTGGTAGAAACAAACTTATCTGATATTATTCTGATGCCAAATGACTTTGAAAAGGCGATAAATGACATTCCATGCACTCTGACCCAGGCCCAGACTCATGGAACTCCGTGTTCATCAAGAACTACAAGAGGTCCCTATCGCGTGCTTTTAACATCCTATGGAGAGGGAGCATGGACACAGGGGTCGTCCCACAGCTGCTAATAACAACAGACATAGCCCCAGGGGGCAGTAAAACAACAGCAAAGAACTACAGATCGATTGCATTAACGTCCCATATAAAAATCTTTGAAAGGGTTCTAAGAAGCAAGATCACCATCCATCTAGAAACATGGGTTTAGAGCAGGTCGCTCCTGTCTGTCCCAACTACTGGATCACTATGACAAGGTCCTGGATGCTCTAGAAGATAAACAAAATACAGATGTAGTATACACAGACTTTGCAAAAGCCTTTGACAAGTGTGATCATGGTGTAATAGAGCACAAAATGTGTGATAAAGGAATAACAGAAAAAGTTGGTAGATGGATCTATAATTTCCTAACAAATAGAACACAAAGAGTAACAGTAAACAGAGTAAAGTCTGAGGCGGCTACAGTGAAAAGCTCTGTTCCACAAGGCACAGTACTCGCTCCCATCTTGTTCCTCATCCTCATATCTGACATAGACAGGGGTATAAGCCAGGGATATAAACCTGCTAGTGTACCTGACTAAATCTAGTGGTTCCATTGGTATAAAAAAATTCTATTGAAATACGAATAGGTGCACAATCTTGAGGAAATACGTAAAGTGTCCAGCTTGGTAAAATTACGATAAACTGTGTCGAGTTGTGAGTTGCCAGTGATAGTACGTATACAACAAAATAAGACCTTTTATTATCCAGTCAACCATAGTGAAAAAAATAGCATCGTTGTGGTGGAGGTAGGAAAAATCTAGAAAAAGCTGAACACAGTACAGTGATCTATAAGCGCCCAAAACTCCAGGTGGTAAAACAGGGTGCCAGAGGTAAAACAGGGTGCCAGAGGTACGGCCGTTCATCATAGTAGGAGCTGCCAGATGCACCGGTTTTCTCCAACACGCAAGTTATATTTTTTGTATCAAACTGATCATTATTACTCTGTTAAATAATTTTCCAGTGGTCTGTCTTTCGTAGCCCAAATAATCCCAACCAGATCAGGCCCGGTGGTCTGGTGGCTAGAGCTCTCGCTTCACACACGGAGGGCCCGGGTTCGATTCCCGGCGGATGGAAACATTTCGACGTGTTTCCTTACACCTGTTGTCATGTTCACCTAGCACCAAATAGGTACCTGGGTTGTTAGTCTACTGGTGGGGTCGCATCCTGGGGGACAAGATTAAGGACCCTAATGGAAATAATACAGACAGTTCTCGATGACGCACTGATTTTCTTGGGTTATCCTGGGTGGCTAACTCTCCGGGGTTAAAAATCCGAAGAAATCTTAGAAATCTTACACTGACTGGATTTCGTCGGACCCGTCAAGGAATACGGGGGCCAATGACCGGCTTCGAAGCTGGACGTTCTTGGCGCCCCTAACACCCCAATGGATTCGTTGAAGAAAAAAAGGTATCCTCGACCGGATTCAATAAGCGGATGGGGTTTTAGGTGGCCTTATCAAACACCCAAACAATAACTTAAAGCGGTAAGATTGTCCCAAACACATACACAAATAAAAATAGGTACGATACAAATAGACGGATCTCCACTTTAAGGAAGTTATTAGTAGGATATACAGTAAAACAACCAATAAATTCAATCATGAAAACCTGCGTAGTCTGCAACAAAACAAACAAACGTTCTCCTGGATGGATTACATGCCACTTATGTGGTAAATGGAGACACGCACGCCCCTTGTGCAGATATTCAGGAATCAACTACACGAGATATTAAACCAGGGAAGTGTTTTTGGGTATGCCCAAATGAGACCGAACTGTGGAATAAAATCACATTGATATTAAAAGATGACAGCATCAAACTGGCCTACATAAAAAACATGACGGCATTCTATAACAGTTGGGAAAATAACAAAACTGGGCCAGATGGTGCTATTGCCTCTGGTACAAATGCTGTCCTGGAAGACAGTAACTGTAAGAATGGAGAAATAAATGATGGTGGCCTGAAGGGGGACAGCTCTAGTGGGGAAACAGGTGTAGACAAGGACATACAAAAATCAATGTTACAAACTAGCAATTCCACGGTAGATAGTAAACAAGGGAATGCCCTGAGAAATATTGAAGATTAATTACCAGAAACAACTGATGAAAGCTCCATTGTTAGCATTAGTGCTGAAGATAGAAATGAGACAGGAAAACACGCACCAGTAGGGAATACAATAGGGGACGGACAGAGTCACAAAAAAACAGGGCAAACTGAAACCAGGCCTATGCAAATATTATGCACTTGGTATCTGCAGGCATGGAATATCTGGGAAAACAGAAGGGACATGCAATTATGACCACCCCAGAAAATGCCGTGCCCATATGAAAACAGGAAAATGCAACCTACCATCCTGTAAGCTTTTCCACCCTGAAATGTGCCACTCATCAGTTCAGGAAAGACAGTGCTGTAACTTATATTGCCAGGCACACCACCTAAAGGTTATAAGATGACACAGAACACCCAGACCATGGGAAAACCTGGGTAGCCACAGCCACTCCAGAGAGATTTTTTAGCTCCAGGAAGGGAAAAAAGCTGGCAGGAAATGACAGAAATCGTACACCAACTGCAATCATTTCTGGAGTGGAATCACAGTCAATGGCCTCCACTCCAGAACAACAGATATTAATGCCAGGAAAAAAATCCGCCCCCCCCAAACCAACAATACCACCAATCCAACAACATTCATATTTGCAAATATACAGGGTCTAAAGCCAGCAACGAACAACATGATACCTTACATCCGTGGACTGCTTACAGAGTCAAATGCTATGTTTGCGACTTTCACAGAGACCCACATAAAGGATCACTTGTACAATGAAATATGGATCCCGAGCTACAACCTATACAGATGTGACAGAGTGAACAGGCAAAAGAGAGGGGGGTGGCCTGTATATCACAGAGTCACTCATATGCTCAGAACTACTAAATTCCTCAAATGATGTAGTTGAAGTTTTAGCAGTAAAGATCGAAAATCAAAACCTGGTCATCGTGAATAACAAAAAAAAAGGCACAATACCGCGACTGGAACAATACACACACAACCCACACATATAAAAGAGGAGCTTACGACGACTAACCACTCTTCGCACTAATCTAGTTCATACCTCCCCTCCCTCTATAAATTCTCCTGGTGTCTACTCTATTTCTTGCTCCTCCTGTCCTCTTCAGTACTTTGGAGAAACTGGCCGATCTCTTTCTGACAGACTTAGGGAGCACAAAATAAGTGTTAGGCTTGCCGACACTAATAATGTTCTTTTCTGTCATGTCAGAGATCACACTCATCCTATTGATTTGTCTTCTTCTAAAACTGTCTACCCTACGTCCAACTTTCACAGTCGCCGTCTGATTGAATCCTCCCTTATACACCACTTTCCCCTGTATGAATCTTAGCCCTGGCTTTGTCTCTGTAGATGCTTTCCTCTCCAATTACATTGTTAAATGCTCCAAACTTCAGAACACCCATGACTTAACCTGATTCCTTCTATCTCTTCCCCCTTCCCCTCTTTCTTCTTTCTCCTCTGGGTTTTCTTTCTTTTCTTTTGCCTTGTATTTGTCCTTCTTTATTTTATTTTCATTTTTTCCCCTCTGTGTTCTTGTCCTTACCCTATGCAGGCCGCCAGCTTCATCGCAGTGCTCCTTTCCTAGAATATGACCGACTCTACTACTACTACTTCCACTACCACTACTACTTCCACTATTACCCCTCCACCACTTTCTTGTGCCCTCCCCTTTCTGCCTGCCTATATATAACCCCTTCCACCTGTCCTTTGTGTTAGTGTGACTTTGTAAATGGTCCAAGTCGGACCGAAATGTCGTCGTAAGCTCCTCTTTCTATGTGCGGGTTGTGTGTGTACTGGTCATCGTGGTTGTATACAATCCTCCAGATGCGATGTCCCAACAAATCCAGGAACAGCTTCTGAAAATTGACCACTGTCTGGAAAATCTTCCAGCTCCTGCCCCCAACATCTTGCTTCTGGGGGATTTCAACCTAAGGCACCTAAAATGGAAGAATATTGCAAACAATGTGGTATCAGAGATAACACCAGGAGGTAGCTCAGATGAAAACTCGCAAACACACAAGCTTTTGAATCTCTGCACCAAATTCACCTTAAACCAGCAAATAATAGAGCCTACAAGATTAGAGAATACGTTGGACCTCATCTTCACTAACAATGATGATCTGATACGAAATGTCATCATATCAAAAACAATGTGGAAACTTATTTCTTTGCTAAAAGTTCCACAGGGTAAATAAGCCGTATGAAGCCTTAACCTGCCACCGGTAGGTCCTCGGAGTTTATGAACCCACACACCCACCCCAAACAAACACACACTGACGAGTCGGCGAAGGTAGTGAAATTGCACATATTAATTCATAGATTTACTCTCCTAGGAAGGTTTAGGTAGGTTGTACAGATAGTGACTAATATTAGGATTATTGAGGCAACTTTAGATATTAATAAGGTAGCCCTAGGACCTTAACATAGGTAGGTTTAGGCCTTCAATAGGCGAACATTAGGTTATGTTAGCTAAGGAGAACTGGCAGCCCCACACTTGAACTAGGCAGAAGAGATGCTAGTTCCTTCTTCTAAGACCAGACACCGAGTGAACAAGTGCTGTGAACAGCGCGGCGTTCCCACATGACTACTAACATCAGTCCTGGGGACTCGGAGGAGACATCTCGAAGTACTGTGAATATCTTTCTCCATCCAGACTCACTACAGTAGGACCATACCTTTCTTTCTCTCAGTATCTGGCCAGTTTTCTGGGGGAAACGTGGGTGAGTTTTACTGTGGGTCTTGAGCAGACAGACGCTATTACGGGGACTAGCGTCCCCGTTAAGTACAAGTCTAGAAGCTAGTGTCCCATACTGCTTAGATATTGCTTAGAGGATACCCCCTTGGAGTTTGGTTTTTTTTTATGAGTTTAAGGCAGGACACTAATACCACTCGAATTCTTGCAGAAGTATTGTCCTAACTGCATGTCATTGAATCAAAAGGAGTCCAGAGGGACTAGGGCTTAGGAAGGCTGGAGGACCGAGAGACATTTCTTCTCCATCAAGTCCACCCTTTTTTAGTCATGCATGTAGGTGGGGAATTCTTGTAGCTGCAGTTATTTGGAAATCTGTCCCATAAGCCACTTGTGAGCCTGAGAGGAGTAATCTCAAGAGGGCAGCTTACAAGGAGGCAGTCCAAAGACAAATTTCTACATGGTCCTTCGAAACCGAGATGTGGAATAGCTAGTTTAGCAAATTAGTCTTAACTTAGCTAGGATACAGTTAATGTACCAGGCATTATCAAAGTTAGGTTAAGTTAGCACACCTAGGCCCAGAGTCTTACATAAGGTAGGCTAGGCTAAGCTAACTGCTCACAGAAGTACTATTTACAGTAATTTACAGGCAGGCTAAGTAGGGTAGTTAAGCTTGTAAGTTTAAAGTCACATTGTACCCTCTAGCACTTCTGGATAGTAAAGCCAATAAATTCGTGCGTGATATTAGTGCAAACTTGACCAGTGAGACAGAAAAAGTTTTTGAAAATCTCCATGAACTTATTGTTAGGTGCAACGATTTAAATCAGTCTTCTGTTGCAGCAAAAATTAATATTATCCAAAAGGAAATATGTCACTTTAAATCAATGATCAACACTTACAAGCTTGAATTCCAAAGACAATTGGCAGTGTTGCTACCCAGCATCAAAGGTGGAGGAGCTGAGGAATCACAACTGGCAGATCTTCTGAAGAAGAAAGAAGCATCTCCATTCAGTTACCTGAACCTTCACACTTGGCTCCAAGATAAAGAAAAACTTGTAAAAATTCTCAATGGATATATCAACACGCTATCAGAGATCATGTTTGCCTCAGAACCTGGTGATTTGGAGACAATGATGATGAAGCCAGATATTAACTACGTGCTCTGCCTTCAAATTCTTATCCCACAAAACAACTCTCAGCTTCTTAAAATGAAAATGTATAATAAAAATAAATATGACCCTGAAAGTGACAATAAAAGCATTGAGGAAAACTTTAAGGACACCCTAAAAAGAAATTGCGAGGATAGAGAAATGTCTATTTTGAAGAAAGTCTTACTATTTAAAGACTTCTTTCTGTCCAACAAAGAAAGCAAAGGAACTTCTTTTGTAGTGACAGTGAACTATTCTGACACATTAGATTATCAGGCTCATGTTCAGTGTTTTAAGCAGGGTTGTATCATAAATAAGAATTATGAAATTCCTTTAGCACCTCTCATGCCTGAAGCTGACAGTACTGAAAGTACTCATAATAGTTTTACCATTGCTTGGATACCAGACATAGTTGTGTCAGATAATGCTGCTTACTTTGTATCCCAAGAACTGGAAGCTTTTTTTAGTAAGAATAGTATTGAACATATTACTCCAGCCCGATACCATCCATCATCAAATGGTCTGGCAGAGAGAGCGGTATGGACATTGAAGGAAGGGTTACACAAGTTTACAAAAGGATCTCTCAATACCAGATTATGTAGGTTCTTATATAACCATAGGAAAACTGTTCATTCCTCCACTAATAAGACACCAGCAGAAATGATGTTTCATAGGACTTTCAAAGTCCCTGTATCGGCTGTCAAATGTCATGTTAAAGAGGACAATTCATTGTCTAACATGCCTGCTGGTGACTTTCAAGGAGTGGTGAAGCATTTTAAGGATGATGATGCTGTGTATGCAAGGAATTTTGGGAAAGGTGACCCTTGGGTAGAAGGAAAAATTGTGGAGGTATTAGGGGTTAGGAATTACAAAGTGTTAATTAGAGGGTTTGGTAACATGATATGGAAAAGGCATATAGATCAGCTCATGCCAAGGTTTAGGAGTGGAGAGCAACCACTGATTCCAACAGTACCAGAAGCAGTAAGGAGTGGTTTAGAGGAACTGCCCACAACAGATAATAATGGTAATAAACTTAAAGAGCAGGTTAGCATACAGGAAGAACCTCCTGGGAGGTTTGCTAAGGGAACCAGCCGGGTGAGAGAAGAGAAGGCACCTCAGGACAGTGCAAACCCTCAAATTCTCCGGCGTTCCAGCAGAGTTATCAAACCTCCAGATAGGTTGGATTTATAAGTTGGATGATATAATGTAATTTAGGAAAGGAGGAATGTAAGGGGTTGGGAGCAGTAGGAGGATTGAATACTGTTTGTTTGGTTCAGTCATTTATAATTGTTTTGTTATTGTTGTTGTTGTTATGGAGCGGCCCTGGAGAGTACATTGTTATTGTTACTCTTGGTTTTCTTAACCTACAACCACTACAGTGCTCTAAAAGTCGACTGGACGCTGCAGTGGAGTATTTCTATAAGAAGAAGTGCTGTGATTTACTATCTAGTAATATATAATTAACTATACAGGAAATATGACTATGCATGTTGTTCAGAACATTAAATATGACCTTTCGAAATCATAGTATTATTTAATTTAAACAGCATATTGTTAAAAATTAGTATTTACAAACATCTCACAATGCAACCTTTCTTAAGAGTACAGACAAGTAAAATTACACCGTAGATTATTATATTCAAATGGAGGCTCTAAACCTGACGGGGTCACACAGAACAGAGGAATGAGAGGTAATCAGCTTTAATCTGAGAGAGGGGATAAAAGCTCTAACTCCTTAGAACAAAAAACCCGTCAACTTCATAAAGGCAACTATAAGAATATCAGGGAGTTCGGAAAGGGAAGACAATTAGAACATTGCGTGGTTCATAATCCCAGCAAGGGTTCACTTGCGTGGTTCATAATCCCAGCAAGGGTTCATTTGCGTGGTTCATAATCCCAGCAAGGGTTCACTTGCGTGGTTCATAATCCCAGCTAGGGTTCACTTACGTGGTTCATAATCCCAGCAAGGGTTCACTTGCGTGGTTCATAATCCCAGATAGGGTTCACTTGAGTGGTTCATAATCCCAGCTGGGTTCACTTGCGTGGTTCATAATCCCAGATAAGATTCACTTGCGTGGTTCATAATTCCTGCTGGGGTTCAATTGTGTGCTTCATATTCCCAGCTGGGTTACTTACGTAGTTCATATTCCCAGCTGGTTTTCACTTGCGTGGTTCATAATCCCAGCTGGTGTTCACTTGTGTAATTCATAATCTCAGCTGGGGTTCACTTGTGTGGTTATAATCCCACCTGGGGCCAAATTGTGTAGGTTACAGTCCCAGTTGGGGTCATAATCTTCCCCAGCACAATATCACAGAAAAAACAATTTGGATCAAAATCTTCGTTGTGGTCTATTTTATCTTATACCTATGAATATCTGCTATTTTTCCCATTACGTGACTATGATGATTGAAGTTATAATAAAAATAATATATCTTCATTTACTACAAGTACAGTACATGAACAAGGTATACAGGCCTATACACAAATAACCCGCACATAGAAGAGAGGAGCATACGACGACGTTTCGGTCCGATTTTGACCATTTGTGTATTGTTCCAGTCACGGTATTGTGCCTTTTTTGTTATATACAGGCCTAACTGACGTCAATGACATACTATATAGAAAGACGCTTGTTATACTGAGCATTTCGGGCAAATTAGGTCAGTTTTGCCCCAGGATGCGACCCACACCAGGCGACTAACATCCAGGTATCCATTTTACTGATGCGTGAACATAGACAACCGGTGTAAGGAAACACGTGCGATGTTCCCATCCCTTCGCAGGAAACCGAACCCGGACCCTCACCGTGTGAAGCGAGAGCTTTTGCCACCAGGCCACGGAGACGAATCATTCTACTGATTTATAAGACCACATGACTGTCCTACACAGATGTGTTATTCTTAAGACGCACAAAACCTCCCTAAACATTGTCGAACGTATCATTCTATCGACTTGCAAGATGACTTTGAACACTGGCACACGAATCATTCTACTATGGTGACACTAACAACTGTGACCAGCATTGAGTAAACCAGCGTCACTGATGCTACCATGACGTTAAGACAGTCATGTCAAGTCCCCATCATAGAACTGACACCAATGAGCTGGTTAATTCTTTGTTTTGATTTTTGTCTCTGGTTATTGATATCTCCTTTCAATAACATAAAATTATTGTTGCACTTTTTATTTCCAAAAATTCAGTGTCATTTATTTTCTGTGACGAATAAACAAGCAACTCTTCAATTTAACAATATCAAAAATAAATAATTTGTGACAATACAGAAAGCAGGCAGACATAGCAATATATTTAAAAGCTTAAGGACCCTTGTAGATTTAGCGCTTCGTTTGATTATAATAATAAATAAAAGCTTAAGAGAGTCACAAACCTGTGGATGAATTAGACACATGTGCAAGATTAGGTATCTTTATTACCGAGAAGTTTAGCATGCGCATCAGTCTTGTTCAGTTAAATAAAGAATTAATATATTGAAAAAAGTCATCTTGAGGTGTTCAGTACCTCAGTCTAGATGGAAGGAAGGTGTTCAGCTCCTTAGTCTAAATGGAAGGAAGGTGTTCAGTACCTCAGTCTAGATGGAAGGAAGGTGTTCAGTTCCTCAGTCTAGATGGAAGGAAGGTGTTCAGTTCCTCAGTCTAGATGGAAGGAAGGTGTTCAGTTCCTCATCTAGATGGAAGGAAGGTGTTCAGTCCTAGTCTAGATGGAAGGAAGGTGTTCAGTTCCTCAGTCTAGATGGAAGGAAGGTGTTCAGTTCCTCATCTAGATGGAAGGAAGGTGTTCAGTTCCTCAGTCTAGATGGAAGGAAGGTGTTCAGTTCCTCAGTCTAGATGGAAGGAAGGGTGTTCAGTTCCTCATCTAGATGGAAGGAAGGTGTTCAGTTCCTCAGTCTAGATGGAAGGAAGGTGTTCAGTTCCTCAGTCTAGATGGAAGGAAGGTGTTCAGTTCCTCAGTTCTAGATGGAAGGAAGGTGTTCAGTTCCTCAGTCTAGATGGAAGGAAGGTGTTCAGTCCTTATCTAGAAGGAAGGAAGGTGTTCAGTTCCTCAGTCTAGATGGAAGGAAGGTGTTCAGTTCCTCAGTCTAGACGGAAGGAAGGTGTTCAGTTCCTCAGTCTAGACGGAAGGAAGGTGTTCAGTTCCTCAGTCTAGATGGAAGGTGTTCAGTACCAGTCTAGATCTAAGGAAGGTGTTCAGTTCCTCAGTCTAGATGGAAGGGTGTTCAGTACCACAGTCTAGATGGAAGGAAGGTGTTCAGTTCTCATCTAGATGGAAGGAAGGTGTTCAGTACCACAGTCAAGATGGAAGGAAGGTGTTCAGTACCACAGTCTAGATGGAAGGAAGGTGTTCAGTTCCTCAGTCTAGACGGAAGGAAGGTGTTCAGTTCCTCAGTCTAGACGGAAGGAAGGTGTTCAGTTCCTCAGTCTAGACGGAAGGAAGGTGTTCAGTTCCTCAGTCTAGACGGAAGGAAGGTGTTCAGTTCCTCAGTCTAGACGGAAGGAAGGTGTTCAGTTCCTCAGTCTAGATGGAAGGAAGGTGTTCAGTACCTCAGTCTAGATGGAAGGAAGGTGTTCAGTTCCTCAGTCTAGATGGAAGGAAGGTGTTCAGTTCCTCAGTCTAGATGGAAGGAAGGTGTTCAGTTCCTCAGTCTAGATGGAAGGAAGGTGTTCAGTTCCTCAGTCTAGATGGAAGGAAGGTGTTCAGTTCCTCAGTCTAGATGGAAGGAAGGTGTTCAGCTCCTCAGTCTAGATGGAAGGAAGGTGTTCAGCTCCTCAGTCTAGATGGAAGGAAGGTGTTCAGATCCTCAGTCTAGATGGAAGGAAGGTGTTCAGTTCCTCAGTCTAGATGGAAGGAAGGTGTTCAGTTCCTCAGTCTAGATGGAAGGAAGGTGTTCAGCTCCTCAGTCTAGATGGAAGGAAGGTGTTCAGTCCTCAGTCTAGATGGAAGGAAGGTGTTCAGTCCTCAGTCTAGATGGAAGGAAGGTGTTCAGTTCCTCAGTCTAGATGGAAGGAAGGTGTTCAGCTCCTCAGTCTAGATGGAAGGAAGGTGTTCAGTTCCTCAGTCTAGATGGAAGGAAGGTGTTCAGTTCCTCAGTCTAGATGGAAGGAAGGTGTTCAGTCCTCAGTCTAGATGGAAGGAAGGTGTTCAGTTCCTCAGTCTAGATGGAAGGAAGGTGTTCAGTTCCTCAGTCTAGATGGAAGGAAGGTGTTCAGTACCTCAGTTCTAGATGGAAGGAAGGTGTTCAGTTCCTCAGTTAGATGGAAGGAAGGTGTTCAGCTCCTCAGTCTAGATGGAAGGAAGGTGTTCAGCTCCTCAGTCTAGATGGAAGGAAGGTGTTCAGCTCCTCAGTCTAGATGGAAGGAAGGTGTTCAGCTCCTCAGTCTAGATGGAAGGAAGGTGTTCAGCTCCTCAGTCTAGATAAAAGGAAGGTGTTCAGTTCCTCAGTCTAGATGGAAGGAAGGTGTTTAGCTCCTCAGTCTAGATGGAAGGAAGGTATTCAGCTCCTTAGTCTAGATGGAAGAAAGGTGTTCAGCTATTCAGTCTAGATGGAAGGAAGGTTTCAGCTCCTAGTCTAGATGGAAGGAAGGTGTTCAGTTCCTCAGTCTAGATGGAAGGAAGGTGTTCAGCTCCTCCCGTCTAGATGGAAGGAAGGTGTTCACTCCTCAGTCTAGATGGAAGGAAGGTTCAGCTTCGTCTAGATGGAAGAAAGGTGTTCAGCTATTCAGTCTAGATGGAAGGAAGGTGTTCAGCTCCTCAGTCTAGATGGAAGGAAGGTGTTCAGCTCCTCAGTCTAGATGGAAGGAAGGTGTTCAGCTCTCCGTCTAGATGGAAGGAAGGTGTTCAGCTCCTCAGTCTAGATGGAAGGAAGGTGTTCAGCTCCTCAGTCTAGATGGAAGGAAGGTGTTCAGCTCCTCAGTCTAGATGGAAGGAAGGTGTTCAGCTCCTCAGTCTAGATGGAAGGAAGGTGTTCAGCTCCTCAGTCTAGATGGAAGGAAGGTGTTCAGCTCCTCAGTCTAGATGGAAGGAAGGTGTTCAGCTCCTCGGTCTAGATGGAAGGAAGGTGTTCAGCTCCTCAGTCTAGATGGAAGGAAGGTGTTCAGCTCCTCAGTCTAGATGGAAGGAAGGTGTTCAGCTCCTCGGTCTAGATGGAAGGAAGGTGTTCAGCTCCTCAGTCTAGATGGAAGGAAGGTACTCAGCTCCTCAGTCTAGATGGAATGAAGGTGTTCAGCTGCTCAGCCTAGATGGAGGGAAGGTGTTCAGCTCCTCAGCTTAGATGGAAGGTGTTCAGCTCCTCAGTCTAGATGGAGGGAAGGTGTTCAGCTCCTCAGTCTAGATGGAGGGAAGGTGTTCAGCTCCTCAGCCTAGATGAAAGGAAGGTGTTCAGCTCCTCAGCCTAGATGAAAGGAAGGTGTTCAGCTCCTCAGCCTAGATGAAAGGAAGGTGTTCAGCTCCTCAGCCTAGATGGAAGGAAGGTGTTCAGCTTGTGTCGCTTCCATATCTTATCAAAGATAAGTTATCATCACCAATGCTCTTGATAGAATACGTTACTAGGTAGACGTTCTGTGTCTGTTTTTCTTGTTTTAGTAACTAAAGGTAAATTTATTATTTCAAGGACAAACGATGAACCAGCCTTGATGTTGTCCACTCTTGAGCTTAATATTTTGTGTTATATCCTATATATGCCACCAAAGTAAGATTATCCAAAAGAAGGAAACACATACACAATTATGCAATCAGTAACTGACTTCCCAGAAGTGTACTGATATGACATTTCCCAAAACAATGAAGTATATCACCACCCCTACCCCCCCATGTCAAGAGAGTAGGCACCTGGCACTATACTTCCCACCTACAACACTAAAGTCCTTCTAAATGGTTTTCCTGAATTCCATCAAAAAGGTTAACGTGCTCACACCGAAACAGATCATGCTCTAAAAATTACTGAATTCAACTCACTCCGATATAGTACAGAGGAGAAAGAGGAGATAGTAGTGCTGAGGGTCACGACATGCATTGCTATGTAAAGAAAGCGGTGATATCACAATAGAAGCAGTTGTTATCTTGCTGCAGTACAGGTAACTACCCACAACTATTGTGTCCTGTAGCAGTACAAGTAAACTATTGTGTCCTGTAGCAGTACAAGTAAACTATTGTGTCCTGTAGCAGTACAGGTAACTACCCACAACCATTGTGTCTTGTAGCAGTACAGGTAACTACCCACAACTATTGTGTCTTGTAGCAATACAAGTAACTACCCACAACTATTGTGTCCAGTAGCAGTACAGGTAACTACCCACAACTATTGTGTCCTGTAGCAGTACAGATAACTACCCACAACTATTGTGTCCTGTAGCAGTACAGGTAACTACCCACAACTATTGTGTCCTGTAGCAGTACAGATAACTACCCACAACTATTGTGTCCTGTAGCAGTACAGGTAACTACCCACAACTATTGTGTCTTGTAGCAGTACAGGTAACTACCCACAACTATTGTGTCCTGTAGCAGTACAGGTAACTACCCACAACTATTATGTCTTGCAGCAGTACAAGTAACTACACACACTAGTGTCTTGCAGCAGTACAAGTAACTACACACACTAGTGTCTTGCAGCAGTACAAGTAACTACACACACTAGTGTCTTGCAGCAGTACTGGTAACTACACACACTAGTGTCTTGCAGCAGTACAAGTAACTACACACACTAGTGTCTTGCAGCAGTACTGGTAACTCACACACTAGTGTCTTGCAGCAGTACAAGTAACTACACACCTAGTGTCTTGCAGCAGTACAGTAACTACGCACACTAGTGTCTTGCAGCAGTACAGTAACTACACACACTAGTGTCTTGCAGCAGTACAAGTAACTACACACACTAGTGTCTTGCAGCAGTACAAGTAACTGCACACACTAGTGTCTTGCAGCAGTACAAGTAACTACACACACTAGTGTCTTGCAGCAGTACAAGTAACTACACACACTAGTGTCTTGCAGCAGTACAAGTAACTACACACACTAGTGTCTTGCAGCAGTACAAGTAACTACACACACTAGTGTCTTGCAGCAGTACAACTACACACACTAGTGTCTTGCAGCAGTACAAGTAACTACACACACTAGTGTCTTGCAACAGTACAAGTAACTACACACACTAGTGTCTTGCAGCAGTACAACTACACACACTAGTGTCTTGCAGCAGTACAACTACACACACTAGTGTCTTGCAGCAGTACAAGTAACTACACACACTAGTGTCTTGCAGCAGTACAACTACACACACTAGTGTCTTGCAGCAGTACAAGTAACTACACACACTAGTGTCTTGCAACAGTACAAGTAACTACACACACTAGTGTCTTGCAGCAGTACAACTACACACCTAGTGTCTTGCAGCAGTACAACTACACACACTAGTGTCTTGCAGCAGTAAAGTAACTACACACACTAGTGTCTTGCAGCAGTACAACTACACACTAGTGTCTTGCAGCAGTACAACTACACACACTAGTGTCTTGCAGCAGTACAAGTAACTACACACACTAGTGTCTTGCAGCAGTACAACTACACACACTAGTGTCTTGCAGCAGTACAACTACACACACTAGTGTCTTGTAGCAGTACAAGTAACTACACACACTAGTGTCTTGCAGCAGTACAAGTAACTACACACACTAGTGTCTTGCAGCAGTACAAGTAACTACACACACTAGTGTCTTGCAGCAGTACAAGAACTACACACACTAGTGTCTTGCAGCAGTACAAGTAACTACACACACTAGTGTCTTGCAACAGTACAAGTAACTACACACACTAGTGTCTTGCAGCAGTACAAGTAACTACACACACTAGTGTCTTGCAGCAGTACAAGTAACTACACACACTAGTGTCTTGCAGCAGTACAAGTAACTACACACACTAGTGTCTTGCAACAGTACAAGTAACTACACACACTAGTGTCTGGCAGCAGTACAAGTACACACACACTAGTGTCTTGCAGCAGTACAAGTAACTACACACACTAGTGTCTTGCAACAGTACAAGTAACTACACACACTAGTGTCTTGCAGCAGTACAAGTAACTACACACACTAGTGTCTTGCAGCAGTACAAGTAACTACACACACTAGTGTCTTGCAACAGTACAAGTAACTACACACACTAGTGTCTTGCAGCAGTACAAGTAACTACACACACTAGTGTCTTGCAACAGTAAAAGTAACTACACACACTAGTGTCTTGCAACAGTACAAGTAACTACACACACTAGTGTCTTGCAACAGTACAAGTAACTACACACACTAGTGTCTTGCAGCAGTACAAGTAACTACACACACTAGTGTCTTGCAGCAGTACAAGTAACTACACACACTAGTGTCTTGCAACAGTACAACTACACACACTAGTGTCTTGCAGCAGTACAAGTAACTACACACACTAGTGTCTTGCAACAGTACAAGTAACTACACACACTAGTGTCTTGCAACAGTACAAGTAACTACACACACTAGTGTCTTGCAGCAATACATGAGAGTCATTCTCCAGTTATCACTTTGATTCCAACAATTTTGTAAACTAATTTAGTACACTGAGAAATTTTCCCTCTCACAAACTAAACTTAACTGGCACCCTTCAGGTCGTAAGATGCATCAGCATCAGCCATTAAATACTGAAGCCGTTCAGTAGTAGTCTCAAATACTTTTATTATTATTAAACTGGAATAAAAATTTCACTATTTTACGCATAAAATTGACACGTGTGAAATTACAAACTGGAATTTCACTCTGAGTCGTCGAAGTAGGAGGATTTTTTTTTTTAACGTTCGATGATACGCTGCAGAGGGATCTAGAACTTATTAAAGCTATTCCAGGATTTTAGAAATGGATTTGACAGTTTTCGTCACAGGACGTCTAGAATCATGCCCCTTTTTGTATCGTACACAAGAGTTGAGAATTGAAGCTGATTATATGAGGTTTTCTCTTGTTACGAGGTGAAATAAAAACGAAAAGTTGGAGGAAGAAGAAAACGAAACAATATAAAGACAATTTTCCCAGCCACTTAAAGCTCCCTTCGTAAACATTAGATCATTGTTATTAAAAATTAAAGAAATCACTTTCGTTCCTTTCTGTAGTTTCATTAAGTATATATCCTTTAGCTCTATTCTTAAATTGGTTTAAACTAACACTGCCCTTGACATGATCAAACAATCCATTTGGTGTGTATTAGAAGATATTACAAGCCTGGCCACCTACTGTGAGTACTATGAAAACCAGTTCACTTTCAAACTGGTTTAGGTTCCTAACCTAGACAGGATATTAGCAATTTTTTTATGCATGATTGAGTCACATGTGATTCATCCTGGTGGTCTCTTAACCCATTAGTTACCCCTGATCACATGCAACCAGAATGATATTTCCTATTTGCATATACAAATAGGAAATACATCCTGGACTCGCGTCCAGGATGTATCTTCTCATCTTTTCCTTGGTAATCTTTAGTCTCTTATTTTTTTTTATAGCAGAATACCGCAAAGAACAAAACTAATTTCCGTGGGATTGTATAATAATATCAATTTCTACATGTACATGTACAAGGTATACAGGCCTAGCTGACATCAATGACATACTACTATATAGAAAGCCGCTTGTTATGTTGAACATTTCGGGCAAATTAGGTCAGTTCCGTCCCAAGCTGCGACCTACACCAGTCCACTAACACCAAGGTAACCATTTTACTGATGGGTGAACAGGAACAGCTGGTGTCTTATGGAAACACGTTCTAATGTTTTTCAGCCGTACCGGGAAATCGATCCCAAGACCTCAGTGTGTGAAC
>WNWK01037751.1:0-18314 GCA_009830355.1 Cherax destructor | reverse complement strand
ATTTTTCCAGTCGACCAAATTTTAGCTATTTTGCTAGTATTACTTCTATTCTGTCGATTGGAGCACAAAAATCGCCCAGTCAACGGGGTTTCAACTACAAAATAAAGTGACGGATATTGTAATTTAGCCTTTTAACTCAAAGTTCAAAATTTTCCCAAATTTCTTCAAAATAGGGTGTATAATAAAAAATGCAAGTATTCCTGGCACAAAAATTTAAACTTTTCCCTTGTTCTTTGGGTTACTTTTCAGTTTTTACAAATGAATTCCATTTTTATTTTTTATTCACAAATGAATTTTTATTAAAACCCAAAAAGGGAAGATTTGCTGTTATGCAATATTGTAATAATTGTATAAATAATATCACCACATTTGTTAACGTATATTAGCCCCACCAGCGGGGAACGTATTAGACGTGGGGAGGTCATTTGTTTACTTGAACATCGGAAAAAATTTTTAAAATTTTTTTGCTACTTTGACCCTAACCCCAAGCCTTTTCCCAGTACAAAAACCAATAAAAATCATCTCTATTTCTGTAATATATCTTCCATTCATCAAATGAAACCAAGAAATCGCAAATAAAAAACTAAAAAAAGGTTACAAAAACACTGCAAATTCGCTGTTTTAATCAAAAAATTATGGTCTCATTTTTTTCTTTCATTATAATTGGGGCCAGAATTTTTTTTATGTGGTGCACACTTACCACATGATATATTCTCTCATATCTAGGCCCAGATTTACTGCTCACAGCTTATCGGGAAGGAGCTGAGCTTATGGGCGTAGAACTACGGTTTGGACCTCTCAACTCAAAGCCGTAGAACTATGGCACGGACCCTGAAAGGTTTTAATATGGCGTCTTCAAGACTAAAAAACACTCTTAGTGTTTTTAATTTTACCTGCATGCCAGCACAGTGTATAAGTTTATTTAGGTACAGGAAAAAACCCTGAGTATAATTATCAGAGAAAGTACTATATATATAAAATATGAAATAACTTTAAAACAATTGAAATTTTTGAAAGTTTCCAGACATAATGGAGAGTCGTTTCACAAAAATTAAAAAAAACTAGGTGGTCCGAGTACCTAAAGAAAGTCTGGTGGGGAGCCATAGCAAACCTGCCCTACAGTAATTTGAAATGTCCGATTAAGGGGAAAGCCAAAATGGGGGCCCTACTGTACGTAAAAGGGTTTTTCATAATCGGGTTTTTCATGATTCAAGGGATGAGGGTTTACATATTAACATAAAGGGAACACAATCACTTTTTTGATGTTTGGGAGGATTACAGATACGATTGAGAATAAGATTACAGGGGAAACCCCGAGTTTCAACGGCTCCCAACTTGACCTATTTAAAAGTTTATTATTGTGTGCTTTTGTAAGTGTATTTTGGGGTCTGAAAGAACTAATCTAATTTTTTTTCCCATGGGAAAAAATTCGTTTGGTAACAGCATTTGCAGTATTCTGAAAAAAATTCAAACGGGGGTAATAAGCTCAAGTAAAAAAGGGACCACTGTTTTTGTTTTAAAGTGTTCATGATGTTGGGAAAGTCAGGGGAGAAGGTGTTTTAAATGGAGGGAAAATGCTTGGGACAGGGTTCTGGGAATTTCTGGCAGAGTTTCAGATTTTGGGACCTTTTATGTACATTTTTTTTTTCTTTTTTGGGGCACCCCGCCTCGGTGGGATACTGGGGTTTTTTGAAAGAAAAGAAGAAGAATTTTTGAAGAGATTTAGGGGAAAGTCATAGAATATTTTTCCCAGTATTTGTCTAGAGTCCAGTTGCAACTATCAAGAAAGTGCTTCAGTTTGGGATTTACATTAGATTTTATTTTTTTGTACATGTAGGCACAGTAGTAAGACTGAATGTTTTGAAAATGAGTAGGTTTAGGTCTTTTGAAGAGTGGGGGATGGGGGTAAGTTGTTTTGGGAGGGGCTGTGTGATCATACGCACTGCAGCTTTTTTTTGGGTTATTATTGACTTTTAAATGAGTTGGTTGTGGGTCCCCAGGCACATATAGCATAGATGAGGTAGGGGTAGATAGGGGAATGGTATAGTGTAAGTAGAGTGTTTTGTGGTACAAAAAAAAAGGATGCCAACTGTTTTTGACCCTGTTTTTTGTTATGTGTTGGATATGGATGTTGAATTTCAAGTTGGTGGAATTTTCTCTTTTGTTTTGCAATAAGAATATTGTTAATCATAATGTTTGTTGAAACACTTTCTTTTCCCAAAAATAATACAGTGGTACCCCGATTACGATATTTTTTCGTTGAGAATGCTGTTAAATGCCATTACCAAACAAATTTATCCCCATAAGGAAAATGAAAATAGACTAGTCCTTTTACCCCCCATAAATATACTTACAAAAGATTTAAAAAAAACTTACATAAAAGGGCAATTTTGGGGACCATCGAATTTGGGGTACCACTGTATAAGTTTTGTCAATTTTAAATGCAAGTTTATTGGCTGGTCATCCAGGTGGGTTTTTTTAAAAAAGTTCTTCATTAAAAAGTTTTTATGAGGCAAGATTAGGGTGAGAAATGAAAAAAGTTGTGTCGTCAGCAAAGAGAATAGGTTTGAGTTGTTGCTTTTGTTTGGGAGATTGTTGATGTATAAAAAAAAGTAGAGGGCCAAGGATGCTTCCCTGTGGAAACGCCAGTGTCCAGAGATCTTGCTGCGGGGGTTGTGGCTTTACCAGAGACATATTGCTGTCTATTAGAAAGGGATAAGACTTGATATATGCAAGTGCATGGCCTCTTATACCATAGTGATCAAGTTTGTGGAACCCCCAAGATATTTTTTCCCTTCCCGAAGCTTGGGCGATTCCCAAAGGGAAATTTTTCTCCATGTGTGTAAAAAGTAGGGCCTTTTTTTTAAAAATTTTCAAAGCTTTAAAAAAAACCTTCCTAAAATTTTTTGGGGGCCATCAAATCGGGGTACCACTGTATTAGTGTAATCCTCGTATCCTGAGTAATGTCGGGAAAGTGCTGGTTTCTAGTGAATTAAAGAGTAATTAAATTTAATTAAAAGGTGGTGAGACATGAGCCAGATTTCCTGGGTTTATTTTTTACAGAATTAATAATCATGGTGACTTCTTTGGGCTCAGGATAGGGAAGGGGTGTTGGGAAGTTTCCCCTAGGTAATACCACTTGGGTATTGGTGCCTGGAATTTTTCTGGGAGACTTGATCCTGGGTTGAGAAGAATAAAATTTTTTTATTGTTTTCAGTTGGCTGGGGTTTCAGTTCATTTTGTTTAGCTAGGAAAAACCCTATCTTTGTTGAGCTTTTTAGGTGTCCAAGATCTGGGGGAGTGTCTTCCAGGTCTTTTTATATTTCCTATTTAGTGAATCTGTTAGAATAGTACAGTTTTGGGAAATTTTTGTTAGTTTGGGGAGGACTGGGTGTATGCGCTTAACTCTTTGATTTTTCCCCCGGGCCGTATATATACGTCTTACGAGCCAGTGTTTCGATGTTTTATACCAAAATTCTAGCGGCTTCAAATAATAATAATAATAATATTTTATTTAGAATGGGACAGTGATACATAGTTAGGAGACATGATACAAGGTATAAATGAGATGCACATGCCAAAAAACCCCAATATGCCGGGAAATTTCAGGCATTATTAGACTATTTAATAGTAGGGCAACATGGTAAAAATTATGGTTGATAATTTATAAAATAAGTATAATTGTGTATCTAGTTATAAAATTTGAGTATGTTGAACATAAAAATTTATTGTAGCAATGCAACTAATTGAGGAGATAACAATTTAAAAAAATTAATTGCATTGCATTTACAGTTTACGGGTCATTATAATGTAAATGTTATAGAAACAGTTAGCTTAGTATGTATTATTCATAACAGGTTTTTACATTAAAGTGGTTAATCAGGTTTTTTCATTCAAGCGGGGAAAGCTGGGAGGGCCACATGTGAGAGAATGGGTCTGTGTGTTCAGTGTGTGCTGTATAAAACTTGCAGCACGAGTATAATGAGAAAAAAAGTGTTTTTGGGTTAAAATGCCACTTTGAGGTGCATTTTCGTACAGTATTTATGGTTGTATTCTCTTTTTCGTGGTCTCATTTGATAGAATGGAAAACATGTTACAGAAATAGAGATGATTTGATTAGTTTCATGATGAAAACGACCTTGAAATTGAGCTCAAAGTAGTGGAAATGTTCGATTTTTGCCAATGTTCAAGAGTAAACACATCACGCCACGCGCTCAATACACGCCCAAATGGTGAGTCTTATATTCTTTCACAAGTGCACTGATATTATTTATACCATTTTACAATAATGCAGTAGTCTGCATAACAGTAAATCTTCTATTTTTTGCTGAATAAAAATCAAAATAGAAAGCAAGAGTAATAAAAGGGGGGCCCTAAAGCGGACTAATGAACAGAAAAATCTTATTTTAGTGCCGGGAAATGTCTGCATTGTTTCTTCTGGCCCCTATTTTAAATTGACTTTTTTTTTTTTTTGCATGAAATTGGCCAAATTGCCAATTTCTGATCTTTTATTGGGTAGTTGAAATCAAATTTGGGTGGTTTTGCTCAATGATAAAACAAAGGAGTTCTAAAGAAATAGCTATGAGTTTGGTCAACTGAAACAAGGGAAATTTGGGCCCAAAATGGGGCTCAAAGTCGGCGAAATCGCCGATGCGTATATATCGCCGAGATCACTAACTTCACGATAGCGAACCGAAAGTTTTCCATTAAATTTCGTACTTTTTGGTGTCATTACCATCGGGAAAAATATTCTCTATCATTTCATAAATTTTTTTTTTTTTTTTTAGAATATTTTGTGACAGAATGACAGTTTCAGAAATGGGCTTGTGATAGTCAAAGGGTTAATAAGTTCTTTGTTATTTAGCCCCATCTGTATAGTTTTTCATATTGGTGTCTTATCAATGGACATTAGAATGCTGTTAGTAAGCCACGGGCAACCTAGTTGTTTATTAGTGATCTGTTTAGTTTTTATGGGACGATGTTTGTTGTACAGTCTATATATTTTATTTAGAAATATGTCTGTCCATTCATCAATACCATTGGCATTGGAAAATTCTGTAGGCCAGTCAGCTGAGCTTAGCTCTGCAGTGAAGTTACTTGATGCCTCATTATGGAGTCGAAAAGAGATCTTGTTGTATTCCATTAGTTGTTTAGAAATGCTTGTTGGGAGGAGGGTGGGGTAGTTGTCAGTAGTGTTGTCTGTAATTATTCCTGATTTAAAGGGGGGCTAGTATATTTGTCCATTTTGGTTGCTTGTGGTTGCACTCATCTCAGCTAGCCTTGTTGGTTTTGTTATACTAGCTGGTATGAGTAGTGTATTGTTCATACTGTTAATGAAATCAGTTACTGGTTGGTCATCTGCTAGGCCAAGGTTAATATTGAAGTCTCCAGCTAGTAGTAGGTGGTGCTTGTTCATTTGATTTGTTATTAGTGTTTTTAGTTTATCACTAAAAGTTGGGATATTAGTGTTAGGTATCCTGTATATAGCACCAATTGTTATAGGAGTCTTAACCCTTTCAGGGTTATTGACGTACTAGCTTACGCCCTGGGGTTATTGACGTACTAGTACGCCTAAATTCTAGCGCCCTCAAATCAAGCAGAAACAGGCTGTTAGGCCTAGATGTGATAGAAGGGGTCTGTGCGGTTAGTGTGCGCAGTATAAAAAAATTCCTGCACCACACAGTGCATAATGAGGAAAAAAAAAACTCTGACCGTGTTTTTTGTTTAAAACAGCGACTTTGCAGTCTATTTTCGTATGGTATTTATTGATGTATTCTCGTTTTCTTGGTCTCATGTGTTAGAATGGAAGATATATTACAGAAATAGAGATGATTTTGAATGGTTTGACAATGACAAGTACCTTGAAATTGAGCTCAAAGTAGCGAAAATGTTCGATTTTTGACAATGTTCAAGAGTAAACAAATGACACCATGCATCCAATACACATCAACTGGCGAGTCTAATATGTATTCATGCACAAGTGCTCTGATATTATTTATACCATTTTTACGATGATGCAGTTGTATACATAACAGTAAATTTTTGTGAGAATAAAAATTCAAAATGGAAAGCAAAAGTAATGTAAGAGTGGCCTGGAGACGTGACTAATGAACAGAGAAGATGTTATTTTAGTGCCAGGAATGTCTGCCTTGTTTATTCTGGACCCTATTTTGAAATTGGCATTGTTTGAAATTTGTGTGAAATTGGCCAAATTGCCATTTTCTGACCACTATTTTGGGTAGTTGAAATTGGTAAATAGGTGGTTTCTTGTACTCAATCGATAGAAGAAATGGAGTTCTAGCGAAATAGCTATAATTTTAGTAGACTGAAACATTGGAATTTTCTGAAAATAGGACTCAAATTAGGCGAAATCGCCGATACGTAAATGTCATCGATACCGCTAACTTCGCGAAAGCATAATTCCGTTAGTTTTCGATCAAATTTCATAATTTTGGTGGTGTTATGATCAGAAAACGATTCTCTATCATTTCATAAGATTTTTTTTTTTTAAAAAATTTTCGACCCTGAGAACATGTTTCCGAGAAGGCCTGTCGACCCCCAAAGGGTTAAGGAATCTAGGAGTGCCAGGAGGTCATCATAGTATGTACTTACTCAGGGATCTAATATTGTAATTAAAATTATAATATTTCTGTCAATACTGAGGACAGTACTGGCTTGTGTTGCTGTGTGCTGTGCAGTTAAATATTGATTGGGATTTAGTTTATATGGATTTAGATCTGAGTAGATGTCAGCATTCAGCATTTAGATTAACTGATAAATTTCCTCTTATCTCCCCATGGAGATAAGAGGAAATGAACAAGAACAAGAACTAGTAAGAAAACAGAAGAAAACCCAGAGAGGTTTGTATATACATTGACCCTTGGTTTTCGTACAGCTCTCAACTCCGAACAATTATGTAAGTGTATTTTGTAAGTGTATTTTTGGGGGTCTGGAACAACTAATCTAATTTGCATTCGTCGTTATGGGAACAGATTCGGTTTGTAACAGCACTCGAACAGCATTCTGGAAAGAATTATTGATGAAAACCTAAGGTCCACTGTATATATATACAGTGGACCCATGGTGTTCGTTATTTTTTCGTTCCAGAATGCTGTTCAAGAGCCATTACCAAATGAATTTATTCCCATGAGGAATAATGTAAAGTAGACTACAGTAGTCCTTTTAGACCCCCAAAATACACTTATAAAGCATTTAAAAATACACTTACATAAAAGGCGAGTTTCGAGCAGGACGAACACCGGGGTCCACTGTACATACAGTGGACCCCGAGTTTCGTAAGGCTCATATTTTGTAAAAATCGTGTTTCGTAAGTTTTTTTCGATTTCGTGTATCGTAAGCTTTTTTCGATTTCGTGTATCGTAAACTGGCTCGTGTTTTGTAACGTATTAGACCTGTCCACCTGCTCCACGCCTGCGCAGGGCGCAGGATGCCCGCCAGTGAAGCGTTGTTTACCATTGAGAGAACATTACCCAGCGCGCTCTTTCAAACATTCATAATAAATTTGTGTTTATTGGTGGTTTAGTGATTGTCACTGTGTAATAAGTCACCATGGGTCCAAAGAAACTTCCTAGTGGAACCCAAGTGGTAGCATTCATGCAGGGAGTGTAGCATTCATACAGGGAGTGTAGCATTCATACAGGGAGTGTAGCATTCATGCAGGGAGTGTAGCATTCATGCAGGGAGTGTAGCATTCATGCAGGGAGTGTAGCAGGCATGCAGGGAGTGTAGCAGGCATGCAGGGAGTGTAGCATTCATGCAGGGAGTGTAGCATTCATGCAGGGAGTGTAGCATTCATGCAGGGAGTGTAGCATTCATGCAGGGGTGTAGCATTCATGCAGGGAGTGTAGCATTCATGCAGGGAGTGTAGCAGGCATGCGGGGAGTGTAGCAAGAAGGCAGGGAGTGAGGATTCCCTTCGTAGAGGCTGAAGAATTCCTCCCCCAACAAGTGTTTAATTGTGATAAAACAGGCCTGTTTTGGAAGAAAATGCCCAACAGGACCTTCATTACTCATTACCTCATTACCCTATCTCCCAGATGCCTGCAAGTCTCTTCAATAAAGGTAAGTAAATGTTATTTATATTATATTTATTGTCAATATTTTTTTGTGGAACGGATTAATTGTATTTACATTATTTCTTATGGGAAATAAGGGTTCGAATTTCGTAAACTTCGTGTTAAGTAATAGCTCCTGGAACGGATTAATTACGATACTCGGGGGTCCACTGTATATACTTTACATGCAAGTGTAGTGTAACCTAAGTGTAAGTAGAAGTAGCAAGACGTACCTGAAATCTTGCATGTTTATGAGAGAAAAAAAGACACTAGCAATCCTACCATCATGTAAAACAATTACAGGCTTCCGTTTTACACTCACTTGGCAGGACGGTAGTACCTCCCTGGGCGGTTCCTGTTTACCAATCTACTAAATACCAAAAGTAAATTTATAGTAGTTAAATAAAAAGAAAATGGTTAAACAGTAGATACGTACCTTACATCCGTGGACTGCTTACAGAGTCAAATGCAATGTTTGCGGCTTTCACAGAGACCCACATAAAGGATCACTTGGACAATGAAATATGGATCCCTGGCTACAACCTATACAGATGTGACAGAGTGAACAGGCAAAAGGGGGTTGGCCTGTATATCACAGAGTCACTTATATGCAGCAGTTAGAATGATAACAAATTCTCACTCCAGGCAACATACTCCTCCAATATTCAAAAACCTAAACTTACTCACCATACAAGACATCCATACTTTTTACTGTGCCTATTACATACATAGAACACTCTATGCAAATATTAACCCACCACTCAAACTTCTCCTTACCAATTTTAACAGGACACATGACCATAACACTAGACACAGATCACTCCTCGATGTTCCCCGTGTCCATCTAACACTATGTAAAAACTCAATGCATATAAAAGGCACGAAGATTTGGAATTCATTACCTGTCATTGCCAAAGAAACCCTACCTGTACCCCAATTCAAAACGATGCTAAAAAACCACCTTCTCACCCAAAGCTAATTGCTCAATATCAAACATTCCCAGCAAAGTAGAATAATCACTTAACGTAAAAACCTGACTAATCAATTGAATGTAAAACCTGTTATGAATATTACATACTTAGCTAATTATTTCCACAACACTTACATTATAATGACCACGTAAACTAACTGCAATGCAATTAATTGTTTCAAATTGTTATCTCACTCAATTAGTTGCATTGCTACAATAAATTGCTACAATTAATTGATATGTTCAACTTATATTCAAACTTTATAACTTAGATATGCAACTTTACTTATTTTATAAATTATCAACCATAACTTTATATTATTTTATTATTACTATTGCTTTAATTTGTTTAATCTGATTTAATTAATTTTATAATGAAGATAAAAGTACAAAACTATGTTTAAAAAATGTCATGTCTAAACTATGTTCAAATTTCATAGCTTAAATACTCACCTATACTCATTGTAAACTATCTACAAAAATTCTTACAATTTAGTTTTAAGTTAATTTTAAGTCTGCCCAAAATGCCCTGCATATTAGGGCTTTAGGCATGTACACCTCATGTAATCTCAATAACCAAATGTAATTCTTTGTATCATGTCCAAATAAACTGTTATTATTATTATTATTATAACTACTAAATGCCTCAAATGATGTAGTTGAAGTTTTAGCAGTAAAGATCGAGAATCAAAACCTGGTCATCGTGATTGTATACAAGCCTCCAGATGCAACGTCCCAACAATTCCAGGAACAGCTTTGAAAATTGACCAATGTCTGGAAAACCTTCCAGCCCCTGCCCCCAACATCTTGCTCCTGGGGACTTCAACCTAAGGCACCTAAAATGGAGGAATATTGCAAATAATGCGGTAGCAGAGATAACACCAGGAGGCAGCTCAGATGAAAACTCGCACACACACGAGCTTTTAAATCTCTGCACCAAATTCACCTTAAACCAGCAAATAATAGAGCCTACAAGATTGGAGAATACACTGGACCTCATCTTCACTAACAATGATGATCTGATACGAAATGTCATCATATCAAAACGATATATTCAGATCACAACATAATAAGAGGTCCAGACATGCATGAGGGGGCCCCAGATCGACAAAATGTGATCAGTCGCGAGAGCCTTCTCCAATTTCAACTTCAATAACAAAAACATAAGGTGGGACCAAGTAAACCAAATCCTAAATGATATAAACTGGGAAGATAGCCTAAGCATCACGGATCCTAACCTATGTCTAGAACAAATTAACTCTGTGGCACTTGAGGTTTGCTCAGGCAAATTCCCTTAAGGAAAAGGAGGAGAAGATGTAAACTAGAAAGAGAGGGCTCCTATACAGGCGAAGGCAAAGAATAACAAGAGCGGCTACAAGAGGCCAATATATCTGAAATACGTAGGGGCACTGGTCAGAGAAATAGCAAACATTGAATTAAAACTAAAGGAATCTTACAGGAATCAAGAAACACAGAAAGAACTAAAAGCCATAAATGAAATTGAAAGAAACCCAAGCTATTTCTTTCTTATGCCAAAACAAAGTCGAGAACAACATCCAGTATTGGGCCCCTACTAAACGAGATGGGTCTTACACAGATGACAGCAAGGAAATGAGTGAGTTACTAAAGTCCCAGTATGACTCAGTTTTTAGTGAGCCGCAAACCAGACTAAAAGTTGAAGACCAAAATTTTGATTTTTTATGAGAGTGCCACAGAACCTGGTAGACGCAAGCCTATCTGACATTACCCTGTCGCCACATGACTTTGAAAGGCGATAAATGACATGCCCATGCACTCCGCTCCAGGCCCCGCCCATTGGCCCCCAGTGTTCATCAAGAACTGCAAGAAGCCCCTATCACGTGCTTTTAACATCCTATGGAGGGGGAGCATGGACACTGGGGTCGTCCCGCAGTTACTAAAAACAACAGACATAGCCCCACCCACAAAGGCGGCAGTAAAGCAATGGCAAAGAACTACAGACCAATACGCTAACGTCCCATATCATTAAAATCTTTGAAAGGGTTCTAAGAAGCAAGATCGGCACTTATCTAGATAACCATCAATTACACAACCCAGGGCAGCATGGGTTTAGAGCAGGTCGCTCCTGTCTGTCCCAACTACTGGACCACTATGACAAGGTCCTGGATGCTCTAGAGGACAAACAGAATGCAGATGTTATATACACAGACTTTGCAAAAGCCTTTGACAAGTGTGACCATGGTGTGATAGCACACAAAATGCATGATAAAGGAATAACAGGAAAAGTTGGTAGATGGATCTATAATTTCCTAACAAGTAGAACACAAAGAGTAGTAGTCAACAGAGTATAGTCTGAGGCAGCTAATGTGAAAAGCTCTGTTCCACAAGGCACAGTACTCGCTCCCATCCTGTTCCTCATCCTCATATCGGACATAGACAGGGATATAAGCCACAGTGCCGTGTCTTCCTTTTCAGATGACACCGATCGTATGACAGTGTCCACCGTTGAAGACACGCAAGACTCCAAGCAGACATAAACCAAATCTTTAAATGGGCTGCAGAAAACAATATGAAGTTCAATGATGAGAAATTTCAATTACTCAGATAGGAAAACGTGAGGAAATTAAAATCATCGGAGTACAAAACTAATTCCAACCACATTAGAGCTGAAAAACTAATGTCAAAGACCTGGGAGGATCATGTCAGAGGATCTCACCTTCAAGGACCATAACACCGTAGCAATCGCATCTGCTTGAAATAGACAGGATGGATAATGAGAACCTTCAAAACCAGGGGTGCAAAGCCCATGTTGACACTTTACAAATCGCTTGTTCTATCTAGGCTGGAATATTCGACACTAACTGCACCTTTCAAGGCAGGTAAATTGCTGACCGAAATGTGCAGAGAACCTTCCACACGCATAACTGCGAAAACCACCCCAATTTCTGGGAACGCTTGAAGTTTCTAAACCACTCCTGAACGAGGCGGGGGAGATACATTTTATATACAGGGAAAATTTGGGGATTAGTACCAAACTTACACACGAAAATCACTCCCTCAAAGCAAAAAAACTCCACATGCAACATCCCCAAGAAAAACAGGGTGCCACTGAAAGGAGGGGCAACACAATAATGTCAGGGGGCCCCAAAAATTTTTCAACTGCCCCCAGCATGCAAAAGGGGAAAACAAACCCCCGGCTGTCTTCAAGAGGACTGAAACCAAAGTCGGACCGACCAGCCAGGCTGTGGTTCGTACGGGGTCTGCGGCCAGCAGTAACAGCCTGGTGATCAGGCCTGGGCCAACATGAGGCCTGGTCACAGACCGGGGGGGGGGCGGGCCCCGGGAAATTTTCCAAAAACCCCGGTTTAAAAGTACCCACAAAAAAAAAAAGGGTTATAGTTCTTTACTAAAGTTAAATGTAGTTAGCTACAAATTCTGCAATATATTTAACCCCACATTCCTGAACAAAATTCCACTGCCTCCAGCCCCCTTTTTTCCCAAAATTCACAACCCATTCATCACATCCATAAAGAGTGTTGGTACCACTATACTTACATTCCCCTTTTTTTCCTACATGGACAACATTCTTTTTTTCCCCCAAAACTCCCCAGTTACCCCCCACTTTTTTTTTTCATGTCAATTCTAAGGTTCACTTTATCTTTCATAGTTTCTGCTGACAAACATCCCATATCTGTACACATTCACTTCCTTCCACAAATACCCCATCTTTTATTACCTATATTTTGTCACCCTCATCACCTTGCCCTTTCCTATGTTCACTTTTAATTTCTTTTTTTTAAAAACCCCTTCCAAATTTGTCCACCAACCTTTTTAACCCCTTTAGAATTCCCAAAAACACCGTGTCATTGGCAAAAAGCAACTGTGACAACCCCACTTTTTATTAGATTCTCTTTTCTTTTAATCCCACACCTCTCCCCAACACCTGAGCATTCACTTCTTTTTTTCAACCCCATCTATAAATATGTTAAACAACCATGGTGATATCATGCATCCCTGTCTGAGACCTGCTTTTACTGGGAAAAATTTCCCCCCTCCCCTATCCTAACATGAGCCTCACTGTTTCATAAGAATTCTTACCTGCTTTAAGTAAGCTTGACTTGTTCCATGACTTTCAACATTATCTAAATAGTTTAT
The DNA here is from genome assembly GCA_009830355.1 of Cherax destructor. NCBI lineage: Eukaryota > Metazoa > Arthropoda > Malacostraca > Decapoda > Parastacidae > Cherax > Cherax destructor. The sequence continues at coordinate 5,136 of WNWK01037751.1, read as the reverse complement.
TTATATGCTTCAATATCTACATATGTCTACACACCCTCTACCCTTGCTAAAGCCTCATTTTTTCATCTGCAATCCTGCTCTTTGTCTTATTTAATTGTTTCAAAAAAACCCTACCAATTTTATTCCCCAAAAAAAATACAAGAAATTTGGTATGAATATGTATGTATACATTTTTTTTTTTGTATTACTTTTCCAGTAACTGCTTGCCAGAATTGTGTCTCATGGACTGTATGTAGTTCAACAAGGATGATAATTGTGTGCAGTTTCAAATTTGGTTTTTTTAACAATCGCCGTTTTCCACCAAGGCAGGGTGACCCAAAAAAAAGAAGAAACACTTTCATCATCACTCACTCCATCACTGTTTGGGAATTACAGTTCAAAACTGCAACATACCCACCCCCCCTTCAGAGTGCAGGCATTGTACTTTTCACCTCCAGGACTCAAGTTCAACCGGACCCTAAATTCCTTTAAAAATCTTGTTTAGTTTAAATTTTTTCTTTTTTTTAACAATAATGTACATACTTAGTTTTTGTTAAACTTAACTTAGTTTGTGCCAACCACAGGAATTAATAAAGAGAAATAAGGGAAAATGTTTTATATTGCTTGGGGGCAAAGAAACTTATCTTGAACCCGAAAGATATCCTTTGTATGAGAGGCCCTAGCTATGTTAATGGGCCACCATGTTTAACCTCCTTACAAGGACCCCCAAAGAAAATAAGTCACTTTGTCTGACATTTTTTTTTTATCCTAGAAATCTACACATATGCTGCATGTTTGATAATTTATGTAACTGTATTTATGTACCTGTACCTGAATGTACATACATACATCACCTCTGATCGCTCATTGGTGCTCTGTTGTTGTTCCCAATTTTATTTTACCTTTGTATTACAGGAGTGTTTGGAGACAAGCTGGGGGGTTGATGGGTTTGTCCCCACGTCACCTTCTTCACTCCATTATAATATGCAGTAAATGTTTTCACTTAATAAACGAACTTGATATTTTAGAGCATCGTTTCTCTATACAGGTAAGATTTTTTATGCCACATAGATATTGTCATAAATATTTACTGAAGGAAAAATGAATCAGGAAGCACCATGAGGTTTTAAACCCTTTTTTTAGAGTGTCTGTCCCATAATATCACAGCTTTGAGCTTAGGGTCCAGGGTAGAAACACAAAAATTCTAGCAGCTTCAAATTTAGCCTACATATGAGAAAATGGTTCATTGGGGGAGTTTTATTTAAAAAAACCCTTTCCCCCCATGCAGTGCATGATGGAAAAAAAAAAAAATGATGACGGTATGATTTAAAATAGCAACTTTGCAGTGTATTTTTCAGATAGTTTTTATGGTTTTCTCTGTTTTTGATATCATTAGATAGAATGGAAGACATATTACTAAAATAGAGAGGATTTGATTGTATTCAGGAGTGGAAGTAGCTTAATTAACTCAAAGTAGCAGAAGTATTGATTTTTGTTGATATTCCAGAGGATGGGGGCCCCCCTACAACCTCCAGTATGTTCATGGGTTTTTTTTAGGTCTGATTCAATTATTGGGGTGTGTAAAAAAGAACAGTCTTTTCCCGGTTACAGTAGACCCCCATATTAAAGGATTTATTTGGCACGTTTTTTGGGTTTTTACACTGATTGAAAATTGTGGTTCGCTTGGGGGGGGAAAAATTTGGAGCACGCCCCCGGGTATTTCCCCAGCTCAGACTGCCGCTGGCTGTGGGTGAGACCCCCTGTCTCCGCAGGGTGCTCCGGGTTCAAGGCAGCAAAAGGGGCGTTGACCTTGCTCCTTTCCGGGAATGTGTCAGGTGATTTTAAGGGAAGCCCCTGGTTATTTTTCCCCCTAGAATCCTCGGGTTTGAAAGGTATAGGTGACAGTGGTACCCCGGGTTTTCATATTTTTTTGTTCCAGAATGTGTTCAAGGCCATTACAAACGAATTTATCCCCATAAGGAATAATGTAAAATAGACTAGTCCTTTTAACCCCAAAATACACTTCCCAAAAGCATTTAAAAATAAACTTACAAAAAAGGGGCAGTTTGGGGACCATCAAAACCCGGGACCATTTCCCTTTTCAGTAATTTAGGTCAAACCAGTTAGCAGGGAAACAGAGGAAATATTTATTGACTGGTTTAAGCATCACTTTTTTCCCTGAAGTCAATTTTTACCTACAGAACAAGAACCTTGTATTCAAGGCTCTCTTCATTTTTGAAAATTCCCATCTCATCCAGAAGCTTTGCGGATGTGATTTTAATGAAAAGTTGATTTTTACCTCCAAAACAACATCTTTAATACAACCACTTGATCGGGAGTTATTAAGTCATTCAAGTGTAATACACAAGAAAAGTGATGGAAAACTAGTTGCATCAATGGATCTGACTCCAACCGGCAGACCCAAACTTCGGGAAAAATGTATAATGACGCAGGGAAAAGAAGCCATTACAGAATTTAGCACACCCAATACAACCATCGACTTTAGACCAGAACCCAACCATCCATTCGCCAACAAAAAACAACCCCTCCACCCCCGCCCAGTAACACCATGCATCTCCACTCTCTTCACAATCACTGACATACACCAGCAACCATGATTCGGTAAAATTTTTTCCATTTGTAGTCTTAACAACAAAACAACATTATCATTTTTATTTTTTTAAGATCTGGGTGTCTAAAAAAAATTGTTTAGCTTTTGGGGGGGGTCCCAGGGAAAGTAACCCTATTTTTTTCCCATAAGTTTTCAGTTTATATAACATTGATTTATCTAACATGGCATTTTCAGGAACATAACTCCCTGTAATATGAGGGTCTATATTTATTTTCCGAGAAATAGAGAAATCTGTTTTTTTGCATGAATAAGAAGGAATGGAAAGAAAGTGTAATAGAGGGTTGGGAGGGACTAATGAACAGAGGAAATATTTTAATGCCAGGAATGTCTGATTGGGGATTATAAATTGGCATTTTTTTAAATTTTGTGTAAAATTTGGGCCCAAAAAAACCGAATTCTGATCATTCTGTTGGGTAGTTGAATGGGGTTTCTTGATAATTGATAGACGGGAAGACATATATGAAATAACTAAGAATTTGGTCAACGGGAACAATGGAATTGGTTTAAAATTGACTCAAAGGGGGAAACCGTAAAATGGTGCTGAGACTGTAACTTGACCAGCATAATTCAGTAAATTTTCCATCAAATGTCATTACCTTTTGGTATTACCCTTTGGAAAAAAATTTTTACCATTCCATAAGATTTTTTTTTTTTTTTTTTTTTTTTTGGGAGAAGGTGGAATTTTGGACCCTATGGACAAAATTTCAGATCTTGGACTAGACCTCAGATTGTTAAGTGTCAGTAGAACAGAAAAAAAGCATTCAACTTTTGTTCTACTGATAAGATTTTTTTAAATTGGTTTGGGTTTGATTTGTTAACAAATATTTCAAATTAACCCTTTGGGGGCCAAGGGGTTCTCTGAAACTCGTTCAGGGTCCACGAAATTTAAAAAAAAAAAAAAAATGGAATGATAGAGAACTTTTCCGATCATAACGCCACAAAATTATGAAATTTGATTGAGAACTAACGGAATTATGCTTTCCGGGGTTTGTGATAGCCATGACACGATCAGCATTTCGCCACTTTGAGCCTTATTTTCGGCAATTCCAATGTTTCTTACTAAAATTATAGCTATTTCCTAAATCCATTTCTTCTATCGCTGATACAAGAAACCGCCTTTTACCAATTTCAATACCCCAAAAAAGTTCAGAAAATGGGAATTTGGCCAATTTCACACAAATTTCAAAAGCCAATTTCAAAATAGGGGCCATAATAAACAAGGAGACATTCCCACAAAATAACATCTTTCTTTTTTTAGTCACGTCTCCAGGCCCCTTACATTACTTTTTTATTCTCATAAAAAAAAGAAGATTTTCTGTTTTGAAAAACTGCATCACTGTAAAAAAGGTATAAAATCACCCACTTGTGCAAGAATATTAGACTCTCCAGTTGATGTGTTTGACGATGGTGTGATTTGTTTACTCCTGAACATCGGCCAAAAAATAACATTTTCACTACTTTGCGCTCAGTTTCAAGGTACTTTATCGTGAAACCAGTCAAAATTATCTTTTATTTCTGTAATATATCATCTATTCTATAAAATGAGACTAAAAAAAACGAGAATACAAGCATAAATACCATACGAAAATAGACTGCAAAGCCGTTTTAAACCAAAACACGGCTTTTTTTTTCTCATTATGCACTGTGGGGGCGGGAATTTTTTTATACTGCGACACTGACCAAAAGACCCATTTATCACATCTAGGCCTAACAGCCTGTTTCTGCTTGATTTGAGGGCCAGAATTTAGGGTACTAGACGTCAATAACCACAGTGCGTAAAACGATTGTAACCATAACCCCGAAAGGGTTGTTTTATACAGTGGTACCTTTATACGAGTGCCCCAATGTACGAAATTTTTTTGAGTTGAAGCTGTCGTCAGTCAATTTTTTTTTTCGAGTTCCAAGCCAAAACCGGGTTTCGAGCGAGCTTTAGATACATGAAGTTCAGTGTACATGAAAGTTCCATCTTTATTGTAAAAAAATTTCAAATGTCACCATAGTGAAATAAGTCAAAACTTACTTCTGAGATACTCAAGGAATGCTCGTGCATTCCTCATCACTCAGGAGAAATATTCTTTTTAATAACTCACATTTTTTCAGTTTTCTGTATGAAACTAGTGATCTAGTGCAGTTAGCCCCAAAACACTATTTTTCTTATACCAGGGCCCCAGAAGGCCAGGAATGGGAAGAAATGGTCAAGGGGGTAATAATTTTATCTTGGGAGGGCCTTTTTTATAGCTTATTTTATTCATTCTAGATATTGAAGAACGGATTAATGGCATTTCAGTTAATTTCATTGAGGAAAATTGCTGAATTAATTGATATGTTCAACTTATATTCAAACTTTATAAATTAGATATGCAATTATACTTATTTTATAAATTGTCAACCATAACTTTTTACCATGTAGTCTAGAATAAAGTAGTCTTAAGAATGCCCGCAATGCACAGCATATTAGGGCTTTTTGGGATGTACATCTCATTAAGAAATATATCTTGTCTACCATGTATCATTGTACCATGTCA
>WNWK01037750.1:0-18314 GCA_009830355.1 Cherax destructor | reverse complement strand
TTGTGAAGTGTTCTTGGTGAAAAGTTCTTTGTGAGTGTTCTTGTGAAGTGTTCTTGGTGAAAAGTTCTTTGTGAAGTGTTCTTTGTGAAGTGTTCTTGTGAAGGGTTCTTGGTGAAGTGTTCTTGGTGAAGTGTTCTTTGTGAAGTGTTCTTTGTGAAGTGTTCTTTGTGAAGTGTTCTTGGTGAAGTGTTCTTTGTGAAGTGTTCTTTGTGAAGTGTTCTTGGTGAAAAGTTCTTTGTGAAGTGTTCTTTGTGAAGTGTTCTTTGTAGAAGTGTTCTTGGTGAAAAGTTCTTTGTGAAGTGTTCTTTGTGAAGTGTTCTTTGTGAAGTGTTCTTGGTGAAAAGTTCTTTGTGAAGTGTTCTTTGTGAAGTGTTCTTTGTGAAGTGTTCTTATGAAGTGTTCTTTGTGAAGTGTTCTTTGTGAAGTGTTCTTTGTGAAGTGTTCTTTGTGAAGTGTTCTTTGTGAAGTGTTCTTGGTGAAACGTTCTTTGTAGTGTTCTTGGTGAAGTGTTCTTGTGAAGTGTTCTTGGTGAAAAGTTCTTTGTGAAGTGTTCTTGGTGATAAGATCTTTGTGAAGTGTTCTTTGTGAAGTGTTCTTTGTGAAGTGTTCTTGGTGAAAAGTTCTTTGTGAAGTGTTCTTTGTGAAGTGTTCTTTTGAAGTGTTCTTGGTGAAGTTTCTTGGGTGAAAAGTTCGTTGTGAAGTGTTCTTTTGTGAAGTGTTCTTTGTGAAGTGTTCTTTGTGAAGTGTTCTTTGTGAAGTGTTCTTTGTGAAGTGTTCTTGGTGAAGTGTTCTTGGTGAAGTGTTCTTGGTGAAGTGTTCTTTGTAAGTGTTCTTGGTGAAGTGTTCTTGGTGAAGTGTTCTTGGTGAAGTGTTCTTGGTGAAGTGTTCTTGGTGAAGTGTTCTTGGTGAAGTGTTCTTGGTGAAGTGTTCTTGAGTGAAGTTTTTGGTGAAGTGTTTTTGGTGAAGTGTTCTTGGTGAAGTGTTCTTGGTGAAGTGTTCTTGGTGAAGTGTTCTTGGTGAAGTGTTCTTTGTGAAGTGTTTCTTTGTGAAGTGTTCTTTGTGAAGTGTTCTTGGTGAAGTGTTCTTGGTGAAGTGTTCTTGGTGAAGTGTTCTTGGTGAAGTGTTCTTGGTGAAGTGTTCTTGGTGAAGTGTTCTTGGTGAAGTGTTCTTGGTGAAGTGTTCTTGGTGAAGTGTTCTTTGTGAAGTGTTCTTGGTGAAGTGTTCTTGGTGAAGTGTTCTTTGTAAGTGTTCTTGGTGAAGTGTTCTTGGTGAAGTGTTCTTGGTGAAGTGTTCTTGGTGAAGTATTCCTTGGAAGTGTTCTTGGTGAAGTGTTCAGAAGTGTTCAACATTACTTGAAATTGCTGACGAATAATGCATATCTTTTTTACCTACTTTTGTTTCTCATCAAATTATTCTATATATCATTTGTTTAAACATTACTATTGAAAGTGAATAAATTATTTAGAAAAGCGACAAGTTGATAAATGAGACTTGGCCAACATTTGGGAATCTTTGTGAAAAACGTTTCTCCAGCCAGTGGCTTCTTCAGTCCCATACAGAGAAGACTGGAAGAGGAGATTGATGGACTGAACACATCAACTCCAGGCTGAGGACTGATTACCTCAAACTCCTCCCGATCTTCCACCGTTCTCTGCAGTGGACTGAAGAAGCCACTGGATGGCTAAACGTTTCCTCAAGATACCCAAATGTTGCACCAGTGTCTCATTTATCATTAATATTGAAAGACTGAGGTTCGTTAAATTCAAAATTATCCATGAATGCGATACTCGATGGTGGTGCTTAACGTGGATTATTACTTACTAGTTTACGAATATTAGAGTCTAAAGTCAAAATCTTATACTCATGGGGAATGTTCAGTTTTAATCCCGTGAGAGTTAAAACTGAGTGGGTCCCAGCACCCACCTTGACGTGCCGAGTGAGGAAGAACACCAACACCAGCAGCACCTCTTATATACCGTCGGGAGAAGCTCAGATACTCTTATATACCGCTCAATTTTCTGAGTTCTCCACTCAGGTGAATGAACCTCAATGTGAACCTCTGGCTAAAGGAAAAAAACGTAAAAATATTCATTAGTATCACTAGGCATCGACTCACAGCCTTCTTTTCATCAACATAAATTGTATCTATCTCTACTTCGTACGTATTTCTCATATGACATTTACGCAAAAATCTGTTTAATTAGCCTGAGTCTCAAACGCATAAACAGCGCAGTAAGCTATCACCACAAAATTTTAGTTTTTGCTACAAAAGTCAACCTTTTGTTAGGTGTCACCCTGAGACCACCACCATTGTTATGTACCTAGTAATTTTCTTGATCTGGCACACACACCTAACAGGGTCGTCCTGTTATGACCTGGCTATGCACGTACTAGGATCGTCCTGTCGTGACCTGGCACACACATTTACCACGCTTTTCCTGGGATCTGTCTGTTAGCTTACGTCAAAGGTTGATTGGTTCATACAGGTGGTGGGAAGTGTGTAGTATTGTTGTGAACCGTGACTGTTGAAGTGACCTTCTGCTCACTCTATTTTGTACCAAGTGAACTTCTGCTAACACCAGTAAAATGAGGCTTCACTGGTATACATCTAGTTTCTACACAAATAATCTTAACATCTAACGATTATAATCATAACCATTAGATGAAGAGGATCCCAGAAGGGAGTCGAAATATACAATCAAATAATCTCCGGAATTTCTGTCATCACGTGGGGTTATTATTGAGCATTGACCAGTGTTCATTACACTCTAGTTATTCAGACCCATAATTTTTAAAGGGATGGACGAGTAAGCCAGTGGAAGACCTCGGTCAGATGACCAAAAGCTCCAGTTCCGGGTCATCATATATGACTAAGACCCGCGTCAGGAAACACTTGTCCTGTGTGTCTACAAGAGTGCAGAGTCCCTGATAAATCCCAGCCCCCTAAATTGCCATCATTTGTTGCATATAACCTCAAATCTACTAACTCCTGTGTTCTATATATTAAAAAATCACTTCCCCATTAACTTCTCACACATAAGAAAACAGAGGGACTGCAATACCATGGTGTTAGGATTTATATTGGGAACTCTGCTCTCAACATATTTAATTTGTATGCTCCTGCTGATAAATTCAATTACTTGGAGCTCCCAACTTGTGCTCAGTCTGAGCCTACTCTGATCATTGGAGATTATAATGCAAGACACAAAAGCATTGGAAGCTCACAGTTTAGTAATCGTAATGGTAACCAACTGTTGTCACTGTTAAATAGTCATGATAATGTGCAAATTGTAGGTGACCTTGAACCCACACATATCTATGGAGGCATCCTTGATCTGTGTCTTGGCTTCAACATTACTTCTGCCAGCTGTGAGTCTACCATTGTATCAGATATATCATCAGACCATTTCCCAAGGCTAACCTCACTAGATATAGGTAATACTATCCTTCCTGGTGGAATATTCAAACGGAAACGTTTTAATGTTCCCCCTGATCAACATGAGGACTTTGTTGCACATGTGACTGACTGGTATAATTCCTATGAGTGTTCCTCTGTTGAGACCTTTAACAATGACCTTGTGAGCAGTATTCAGAACTACTTAGAGCCGCCCCAAAACCTCCTGGAACTCTTAACCCAACCAACTTCCATAACAATCATACCTCCTATAATAACCATACTTATTACAATGAACTTAAACTTCGAACACTGAAACGTACTGCTCGCAGAATAGGCCTAGCCTATAGAAATCATCGTACCCCTGGAATGCTGAAACTCTTTCAAACTGCCCTTGCTGCTGCCAGAGAGCGTATGACAGAGCTGCGGCAAACTGACTGGGAAAAATTTGTCAATGGTCTCAATGCTCACACCCCACTTAGCCGAGCATGGAGGGACATAAATAGAATTAAGGGTAACAAAACTGGTCAGATTGCGCACCCTCATCCCTTACATAGGGCGAATGAGCTAGTCAGTGCTTGGGCTGTTACATCAAGCTATGAAAATCTTCCCAGTACCACACAGGCGAAATTAAATGACAAATATGATGCTAGGGAGAGACTTGTTTGTTTTATGCTCAGCAAGGAAGATGACTGTAACATTCCTTTCACTGACTTTGAACTTGATGCAGCACTAATTAAAGGCAACTCCACGTCACCTGGTGAGGATGGTATTACCTACAATATACTAAGATTGCTGTGTCGAGTACCAGGCAATCCTTTACTCGAATTATACAACATGAGCTGGGGAGCTCCCTAAATCTTGGACCAACAGCCTCATCATTCCCATTCCTAAGCCCAATCAACAAAATTCATTTCGCCCAATATCTCTTACTAGCTGCTTATGTAAAACATTTGAGAGGATGATTCTGAATCGTCTCATGTACAGAATCAAAAAATTTTGTCCCCCGATTGCATGGTTTCATGCATGGAAGAGTGTGCACCAATGTTTAGCTACCTTTCTCACTCTGCACACTGACAGCTCATACACTACCTTCCTTGACCTTAAATCTGCTTTTGATGTTGCCAACCGACATGTAATCATCAGTGAACTTGCCAGAATGGATGTTGGAGGATGGCTTCTCCGCTGGATTAAGGGCTACCTGTCCAACAGAAAGTCTTCTGTGTTGTTCCAGGGGCATAGAAGTATAACTAAAGACTTTGAATTAGGAACCCCACAGGGAGGTGTGCTCAGTCCCCTCTATTCAATATTCTAATTAATGCCTTACTTAATGCTATGCCTAGCCAGCCCCATCATTATATGATCAGTTTTGCTGATGATATAATGATTCACCCACCGGATTCTCCAACACCCAAAACATCCTTAACCATGTACTAGCCTCGTGTCAGGACCTAGGGTTGATAATCTCTACTGATAAAACAAAAATACTCAATAGGCGTCCTCCTCGAGAGAGAGGCACTGTTCGCCAGATCCAGTTGCATGATGGGTCTCTTCTAGAATATGTAAACAGATACAGGTATCTAGGCTTTGAGGTCCCACTACTTGGACCTGTTGTAACGAGACTTTGTCGTCAATACAAAGAAAGGTTGAGAGCACTTAGAGTTGTGGCAGGGTTTCACCCCAGGTATGGTGCTAATGTTAAAATTGTGAAAATGATGTATCTTGCTTATATTAGATCATTGGTTGATTATGCTGCACCACTACTTGCTCTTGTGTCTGACTGGAAGCTTGGAGGGCTGGAAAAACTGCAGAACGAAGCAATGAGGATCATTTTAGGATGCCCTCGTACTGCCAAAATTTTAAATATGCAGAAAGAACTTGATATTCCAAGCATCAGAGATCGTGTTACTGAAAGAAATATCCTAATTGGGGTTAATATGCTCAGGCAAGCCCATTCAAACCCCTGCACAGAAGCCCTCCAAACTTTCCTCAACACTGGTGAACATCCCTCCAGATGGATCGAAAAACTGGAACCGACCTCCGCATGAATCAGATACATGATCGTGGCAAGTAAGGCAACAGCGGCACTTCTCCGCTCCATGGAATATTACCCCATTCCAAACTACCATCCCTCCATTTCCCCCCAAACTACTACTTAAATCACAACCAAAGCTTCGCCTTGAAGCCAAACATGATGCCTTAAGCTGTATTGATAATTTAGCCAAACAGCACACTCTCTCACAAATTATTTACGTTGATGGTTCAGTTCACCAATCCACTGGTGCAGCTGGTAGTGCTGCTGTTGTCATACAGAGTGATGGCTCTCTTAAAGAAATTGGAGCACGCATCAATAACTGGGCCTCTACCCTTCAGACAGAACTGTTTGCCATACTCCTTGCACTCAAATGCGTCCATGTATCTAAGGTTGACTCTCTAATCGTAACTGATTCTCTGTCATCCATAAATGCTCTCAACTCATCAAGTATAACTTGTAGCATGCTCGTGTCAGAAGCCAGGCACAGGTATGGTAGGATTGTGGATAGTAGAGTCAGAGTGCACATGCTGTGGATTCCATCTCACATTGGTCTTCAGATGCATGATAGAACTGATAAATTGGCTAAGTTTTATGCTTTCAAAGAGGGGGTAGATTACAATCTTGGCTTGTCAGTTAGCAGTTTGAGAACAATAATACGAAAAGAACTAGAACTGAATTTTATTGACTTAAGACTCAGGGAGATTGACACCAGTCAGTCCATCTATCATCATTCTATCATGCAGGAGGAGCCACATGTCTATGGTGCATCCAACAAAATAAGCAGACTCTTGGATGTCACCACGCCCGCCTCCGGCTGGGTTACAAGTATCTTTGGCAGGTTAAATCACAACCACCAGATGTAGACCAAACAAAATGTAAACTTTGTCAGTTGGATTATTGTCACACCCTGCGTCATTATGTACTGGAGTGCGATAAAATTAATGAATTCAGAGACAACTCACTCAGAAATGTTCAAGATATGTCAAAGTATTTTATCCACAGTGGTATATTACAGACCATTCTGGAAAAATACCCTGACTTTGCTCCCTGTAAATAAAGCATTGCTACGTGTGTGTGTGTGTGTGTGTGTGTGTGTGTGTGTGTGTGTGTGTGTGTGTGTGTGTGTGTGTGCTGCTGCGTGTTGATTGCCTTTTGTCCTGTGCACATGTCGATTGAAGGCTGGGCCTGTTGTGTGTGCGTGTGTGTATGTATATATGTGTGTGTATGTGTGTGTGTGTATGTGTGTGTGTGTATGTGTATATGTAAGTGTGTATGTGTGACCCAACAATAAAATTTGCACCAAGAACTCATTACAGTTGTGACTGGGTGTAGACTAGTGAAGTGTTCATTGCGTTATAATTTGTTCATGATTGTAACCATGTATAAACGTAAGTAAATTTACTTACATGTTTCATTACCTTTGTAACTTGTGAGTTCATTACCTTTGTAGCTTGTTAGTTCATTACCTTTGTAACTTGCTCAGCTATCATAACTTTGGGGTCCAGTCCCTGGACCCATTATGTAAGTCTAATCTTTTGACTACCGCCCACAGGATGGGTATGGGCTGCATAATAAAGATATCAAACTAACTGTGTCCTGATAAACATTTCCTAACCTAACCTATGGACATCTTTAACTTTTTGGCTACTGATAATGAGATGTGTATTAAATTTGTTAAAAAAACATGAATCTACCAAAAATTTTTACTGACTTAGACTACCGGTAAAGCGACTCTTTGTTGACTCATTCTTAGGTATCCTCGAAGGCAGGTTAGGTTAGGTAAGGTTTGTCAGAAAATAGGACAAGTGTTTCCTGACGCGGGTCTTAGTCATATGATGACCCACAGCTGGAGCTTTTGGTCATCTGACCGAGGTCTTTCGCTGGCTTACCCCTCCACCCCTTTAAAAATTATGATTATAATTATAAGAGAATTAGGTGGTAGGCTGGTACACAGCACCACCCAGGAAGGTAATACCGTCCTGTGGTAGTAGGTTAGTGGACAAAAACAACCCAGGGAGGTACTACCATTCTGTTGTAGTAGGTTGGTAGACAGAAACCACCCAGGGAGGTACTACCATTCTGTGGTAGTAGGTTGGTAGACAGCAACCACCAGAGAGGTACTAGCATTTTTTGGTAGTAGGTTGGTAGACAGCACCACCCAGGGAGGTACTACCATTCTGTGGTAGTAGGTTGGTAGACAGCAACCACCAAGGAGGTACTAGCATTTTTTGGTAGTAGGTTGGTAGACAGCACCACCCAGGGAGGTACTACCGTTCTGTGGTAGTAGGTTAGTAGACAGAAACCACCCAGGGAGGTACTACCATTCTGTGGTAGTAGGTTGGTAGACAGCAACCACCCAGGGAGGAACTGCTGTCATGTAGCAGTAGGTTGGTAGACAGCAACCACCCAGGGAGGTACTACTGTCCTGTGGTAGTAGGTTGGTAGACAGCAACCGCCCAGGGAGGTACTACCGTCCTGTGGTAGTAGGTTGGTAGACAACAACCGCCCAGGGAGGTACTACCGTCCTGTGGTAGTAGGTTGGTAGCCAGCTACCACTCAGGGAGGTACTACCGTCCTGTGTTAGTAGGTTGGTAGACAGCAACCACCCAGGGAGGTACTAATGTCCCGTGGTAGTAGGTTGGTAGACAGCAACCACCCAGGGAAGTACTACTGTCCTGTGGAAGTAGGTTGGTTGACAGCAACCGCCCAGGGAGGTACTACCGTCCTGTGGCAGTAGGGTAGTAGACAGCAACCACCCAGGGAGGTACTACTGTTCTGTGGTAGTAGGTTGGTAGACAGCAACCACCCAGGGAGGTACTGCTGTCATGTGGCAGTAGGTTGATAGACAGCAACCACCCAGGGAGGTACTACCGTCCTGTGGTAGTAGGTTAGTAGACAGAAACCACCCAGGGAGGTACTACCATTCTGTTGTAGTAGGTTGGTAGACAGCAACCTCCCAGGGAGGTACTACCGTCCTGTGTTAGTAGGTTGGTAGACAGCAACGACCCAGGGAGGTACTACCGTCCTGTGGTAGTAGGTTGGTAGACAGCAACCGCCCAGGGAGGTACTACCGTCCTGTGGTAGTAGGTTGGTAGGCAGCAAGCGCCCAGGGAGGTACTACCGTCCTGTGTTAGTAGGTTGGTAGACAGCAACCGCCCAGGGAGGTACTACCGTCCTGTGGTAGTAGGTTGGTAGACAGCAACCACCCAGGGAGGTACTACCGTCCTGTGTTAGTAGGTTGGTAGACAGCAAGCGCCCAGGGAGGTACTACCGTCCTGTGGTAGTAGGTTGGTAGCCAGCAACCACCCAGGGAGGTACTACCGTCCTGTGTTAGTAGGTTGGTAGACAGCAGCCACCTAGGGAGGTACTACTGTCCTGTGGTAGTAGGTTGGTAGACAGCAACCGCCCAGGGAGGTACTACCGTCCTGTGGTAGTAGGTTGGTAGACAGCAACCAGCCAGGGAGGTACTACTGTCCTGTAGAAGTAGGTTGGTAGACAGCAATCGCCCAGGGAGGTACTACCGTCCTGTGGTAGTAGGTTAGTAGACAGAAACCACCCAGAGAGGTACTACCGTCCTGTGGTAGTTGGTTGGTAGACAGCAACCACCCAGGGAGGTACTGCTGTCATGTGGCAGTAGGTTGGTAGACAGCAACCACCCAGTCAGGTACTACCATCCTGTGGTAGTAGGTTAGTAGACAACAACCACCCAGGGAGGTACTACTGTCCTATGGTAGTAGGTTGGTAGACAGCAACCACCCAGGGAGGTACTACCGTCCTGTGGTAGTAGGTTAGTAGACAACAACCACCCAGGGAGGTACTACCATCCTGTGGTAGTAGGTTGGTAGGCAGCAGCCGCCCAGGGAGGTACTACCGTCCTGTGTTAGTAGGTTGGTAGACAGCAACCACCCAGGGAGGTACTACTGTCCTGTGGTAGTGTACGGTTCGTACTTCTAACGGTTATTACTATAGTTGTCCACGTGATCACCAACCTCTCCCCATGTGATCTTTCGTTAGCCAATCATAGGCCTCCCTTTTTGAGTGCCCGAGTGCCGGGACGACTAGCAGCCAGTTCCACCCTGATAGGCAGTGTAGACGGACATAGGCCTAGACTCTCGGTTCCTATATATCTAACGCCTCATTTAAATGCAGCCATACCAAGCTCATATATAATATATTACCAAATCTATGCAAGAACCCCCACAACACAAATGGTGGCAATGTGTGGGCGAAGATTAAAGTAATTGAAAAGATTTGAGAGGAAGAGAGCCGGTTCGTTGTGAGGGCCAAGCCAGCGACTCACCTTCCCTCACCCGGTGACGTCAGCCTTCCAAGACTCTTCTGAAGCAGTGCCTCCAGTCTTCTGGCTTCTAATTACAAGTAAACCTTCGAAGAGTTGATCTGGGTTTTGCAATTAAGCCAACAAGTAAGCCAGTTTATGGGAAAGAACCGTACAGTAGTAGGTTGGTAGACAGCAACCTCCAGGGAGGTACTACCGTCCTGTGGTAGTAGGTTAGTAGACAGCAACCGCCCAGGGAGGTACTACCGTCCTGTGGTAGTAGGTTAGTAGACAGCAACCCCCCGGGGGGGTACTACCGTCCTGCCAAGTGAGTGAAAAAAGAAACCCGTAATTGTTTTACTGATGGTGGATTACTGGGTCTTTTTTGTCTCTAAACATCAAAGGTTTGGCTCTTGTTCTTTCCCATTGGTTACACCATTATGTACAAGCATATTTCCCCTTTTGGGTTTTTTTCTATTTTCTTCTAGTTCTTTTTTCTTTTTATTTTTCTTATTTCCATGGGAATGGAACAAATTCTTCCTCCGAAAAACCATGGGTCGTAAAAACGACTAAAATGCCGGGACAAGGTGAAACCCCTTTCATGTATGCATTACTACATTTAAAAAAAAAATAACTTTCGTTTTTTTTTTTCCACCCGCCGGGGGGTCTCGGTTTTTGAAAAAAAAAAAATTATGAAATTTTTAAGGGTTGCCTTTTCGTTCTTCCCCCGTGTTTTTTTTAAAACCGAGAATGCCTCTCGATCGGTTTTTAATTATCTTGGGTGTCTGTATCTAACGAAAGTTTATTCAACCATTGTTTTTACAGGCGTTCTGGAGGTTTTGGGGCCCATTCCCGATTTTGGTTTTTTTGGGACGTTGATTATAAATATTCCTATCCAAACCCCATTTTGGGGTTGGTTGAAAAAATGTTGGTTTTAAAAAAAAAGGATTTTGAGAAAATATGTTTGGGTTTTAAAAAAAAGTTGGGTTTGAAAAAAAGAATTGGTTGAAAAAATGTTGGGTTTAAAAAAAAGTTTGGGTTTTAAAAAAAATGATTGGTTTAAAAAAAGGGTTGGTTTAAAAAAAAAGGGTTGGGTTTTTTTAAAATTTGGGGGGAATTTTTAAAACCTCGCCAAATGTTGGTTTCAGTTTTTTTCCCGAAATGTTGAAAATGTTAGTCGATTAAAAACGGGATTAATTGGCTGTGTCTCTTCTAAGGGCTTCTTTTTAAATGATGAAACTTATAGACAAAATTGCCCCAACATAGCCTTAGTAGATAAAAATTTTATTTTTTTGCCAACTATAACTGAATCATTGGTTAATAACACAGACAGCTGGTGGGGTTTTCATCAGTAAAAACCCGTATTTGTGGTCAAGGGGGTGGCCCCTGCTAACCTCCCCGTGGTTTTAGATATACCCAACTGGATAATCTTTTAGCCGCTGAGTGGGTTTAAAAATGACCTGTGATTTTCCTCCTGCCATGGGACAACCACCCCCTTCCCTGGGCTTTTTAAGTTTTGATAGGGGGGTCAACAAAGATATTTTGGGGCTTAGGTTGTGTGGGGGGGTTTTTTTTAATTTACAAACATAATTAATGTTTAAAAAAAAAAAAATCTGACAAGTTATTGTTAAGAAATGAGTTGGGTTTTATTGATGAAACTTTCGCCCACCGTAGACCCTTTGTCAAATACCGAATGGATAAAGGGCAGAAGTGAAGGGGAAATGGTTAATCAGTCCATCAACCTTTAGAAATAGTTTTGGGCCCACAGCCTGGGAAAGTTCAGCTCCCTAGTTAATAAAACCCGGAATTGTTAATTCTGAGATAACTGAGGAAGACTCTACTGGCAAACTTCAAACAAAAGCTATTTGTGTGTGGTTTTTTTTTTTTGTTTTTTAAAAAAATTTATATTTTGGGGAAATTTAAATTTTTTTTTGGGGATTAATATCCAAAATTACTTTTACTAAAAAAAAAAAAATTATTCCCCTTTTTTAGGGTTCAAATTTTTTTCTGTGAAAACTTATTTAATAAAAAAAAAAACTGATTATGGGGGTATTACTGACATCTTGTAATTTTTTTTAAAATATTTTAAAAATTTAAATACTGTTTTTTGTGATAATTTTGAATGCCTTTCGTCCTTCAAACCTTTTTCCCCCGATAACTTGGGGGTGAACTTCCGAGCATTCAAACTTAAAGTTCCCGTGGTTATGGGTATGTTTTTGTGCAATACCTGGAAAAGCCTCTTTTTTGGTCAAAATTTTCAACTGGCGTATCTTCTGTAAAATTCAAACGGTTCTACTGGGGATTGTAATCATCTACACTGGAGGATTGAATACATCAACACTGGAGGTTTTAAAATACATCAACACTGGAGGATTGTAAATACATCAACACTGGAGGATTGTAAGATATATCAACACTGGAGGATTGTAAGAAAATCAACACTGGAGGATTGTAAGACACATCAACACTGGAGGATTTAAGAACCCTCAACACTGGAGGATTGTAAGATACATCAACACCGGAGGGGTTGTAAGATACATCAATACTGGAGGATTATAAGATACATCAACACTGGGGGATTGTAAGATACATCCCCACTGGAGGATTGTAAGATACACCAACACTGGAGGATTGTAAAATACATCACCACTGGAGGATTGTAAGATACTCCCACTGGAGGATTGTAAGATACATCAACACTGGGGGATTGTAAGATATATCAACACTGGACGATTGTAAGATCATCAACACTGGAGGATTATAAGATCATCAACACTGGAGGATTGTAAGATACATCAACACTGGAGGATTGTAAGATACATCACCAATGGGGAAAATTGAAGATCATAAACACGGGAGGATTGAAAGATACATCACCACTGGAGGATTGTAAGATACATCAACACTGGAGGATTGTAAGATATATCAACACTGGATGATTGTAAGATACATCAACACTGGAGGATTGTAAGATACATCAACACTGGAGGATTTAAAAACACCAACACTGGAGGATTGTAAGATACATCAACACTGGCGGATTGTAAGATACATCAACACTGGAGGTTTTGGGGATATATCAACACTGGTGGATTTGCATCAACACTGGAGGATTGTAAGATACATTAACACTGGAGGATTGTAAGATACATTAACACTGGAGGATTGAAAAGATACATCACCACTGGAGGATTGAAAATCCAACACTGGGGGATTGTAAGATACATCAACACTATAGGATTGTAAGATACATCAACACTGAGGAAAAACTTTTGGAGGATTGAAAGATACATCAACACAAAGGGTTAAGATACATCAACACTGGAGGATTGTAAGATACATCAACACTGGAGGTTGAAGATCATAAACACTGGAGGATTTAAGATACATCAACACTGGAGGATTGTAAGATACCAACACTGGAGGATTGTAAGATACATCAACACTGGAGGATTGTAAGATACATCAACACTGGAGGATTGTAAGATACATCAACACTGGAGGTTGTAAGATACATCAACACTGGAGGTTTTAAGATTTTCAACACTGGAGGATTGTAAATATATCAACACTGGGGGATTTAAGATACATCAACACTGGAGGATTGTGCCAACACTGGAGGATTGAAAGATACATCAACACTGGAGGATTGTAAGATACATCAACACTGGAGGATTGAAAGATACATCAACACTGGAGGATTGTAAGATACATCAACACTGGAGGATTGTAAAAAACATCAACACTGGAGGATTGTAAGATACATCAACACTGGGGGTTGTAAGATATATCAACACTGGAGGATTGTAAGATATATCAACACGGGAAAAGGTTTAAATACATCAACACTGGAGGATTGAAAGATACATCAACACTGGAGGATTGTAAGATACATCAACATGGAGGATTCGTAAGTAAGACACATGTCAACAGTTAAGTATCTTTATTGTTGAAAAGTTTACCTCAAATTGGCTTTTCAGTAAAAAACATGGCAACAAGTGTAGTAGTGAAACGCTGATGTTCAATCCATCAATCTTGGAGTAATATTTTGAGGTGGTGAGCCCCTCAGCCTGGGGGGTTTTCGCTCCATGGTCTGGAACAAGGTGGCGTCCCCAGCCTGGAAAAGTTCAACCCCATGGTCTGGAACAAGGTGGTGAGTCCCTCAGCCTAGAAGAGTTCAACCCCATGGTCTAGAACAATATGAACTTATGCATGAGAATGGAGCCTTAAATACTTATTGATAAAACCATTGGTGGGCGAAACATTTACAAGATCCCCAGATGTTTCACAAGTGTTTAGTTCTTCATCTATCAATGTTTCACTTCTCCTCTCCCCCTTAAATATTTCTCTTAAGTTTTTTTTCATTTCAGTTATCTCTTTAAATTTCCATCTCTTTAAATAATATTGAGAACTGAGCAATTTATTTTTGAATATATAAATTGAAATTCCATTATTTTTATCTGTTTTTTTAAATTGCCATTTTTTACCATTTTTTTCTTTTCTTTAAACACTATGAAAGAACAAATATTAGCTAAATTTTATACACTGGATACATACCGAGAGGTATATTTCCTCAACGTATATATGCTGGGGTTCAACCTTATTTTATTTATTAAAGTAATC
The DNA here is from genome assembly GCA_009830355.1 of Cherax destructor. NCBI lineage: Eukaryota > Metazoa > Arthropoda > Malacostraca > Decapoda > Parastacidae > Cherax > Cherax destructor. The sequence continues at coordinate 3,986 of WNWK01037750.1, read as the reverse complement.
TTGTCTGGTGGTGAAAAGGAAAACCCCCCATAACGATCCTTGTATAATCGATAGGTAGGTGGCTGTTGTGTAAAATTTTACCCAGTCACAAGTTACATTTTTGGGTTGTCCATCCAGCAATCAGAAAATTTTTTTCAATTAGATGGTGGGGGGTTCTAACACTCGTTAAAAAGGTCAACCAGGGGAAGTGTCAAACGGGAAATTTTAAGCTAGGGGAATGCCACGGAGAGTGTCAAGCCACGGGAAGCTGGGGGACGGGGGTGTTAACCCCGGGTGTGTCAAGCACGGGAGGTACAACGGGGAAAAGTCACTAAGACGTTTGTGCCAGCACAGTTAGCAGTTAAATATTTATTCAGAAAGAGTTATTACTACCCGCCCGAGCTGGTGCTACCCTATGAGCTGGTGCTCCCGGAACTGGTGCCCCCCGGAACTGGTGCTCCCTGAGGCTGGTGCTACCCTGAGAACTGGGGCTACCCCCAGAGCTGGTGCACCCTATGAGCTGGTGCTACCCAAGGGTGGTGCTCCCCATGAGCTGGGCACCCCGAGGCTGGTGCTACCCATGAGCTGGTGCTCCCCGAGGCTGGTGCACCCCGAGAACTGGTGCTACCCTGAGAGCTGGTGCTACCCTGAAACTTTCATCCTGGGGCTGGTGCTACTATGAGAACTGGTGCTCCCCGAGGGTGGGCCCCGGGCTGGTGCTCCCTGAGGCTGGTGCTACCCTCAGGCTGGTGCTACCCCTGGGGCTGGTGCTACCCTGAGAACGGGCACCCGGGGCTGGTGCTCCCTGAGAACTGGTCCTCCTGAGGGTGGTGCTCCCTGAGAACTGGTGCTACCCTAGAGCTGGGTCCCTATGAGCTTGGGGACCCTGGGGGCTGGTGCACCCTGAGAACTGGTGTGCCTGAGGCTGGTGCTACCCGGAAATGGTGCTACCCTGAGGTGGTGCTACCCTGAGGCGGTGCTACCCCCAGAGCTGGTGCTCCCCATGAGCTGGTGCTCCCTATGAGCTGGGTTTCTACCCTGAGGCTGGTGCTACCCCCAGAGCTGGGCACCCCATGCTGGTGCTACCCTTGACTGGTGCTACCCCGAGGGTGCTGCTCCTGAGAGATGGTGCTCCCTGAGAGATGGTGCTCCCCCCAGGCTGGGGCTACCCCCAGAGCTGGTGCTACCCTCAGAGCTGGTGCTACCCTGAGAACGGTGCCCCCGAGAACTGGTGCTACCCTCGAACTGGGCACCCCCAGAACTGGTGCTACCCCCAGAAATGGGGCTACCCCCAGAACTGGTGCTACCCCCAGAACTGGGGCTACCCCCAGAACTGGTGCTACCCCCAGAACTGGTGCTACCCCCAGGCTCTGCTACCCCCGAACTGGTGCTACCTCAGAGCTGGTGCCCCCAGAAATGGTCCCCCTCAGAGCTGGGTTTCCCTGAGGGTGCTACCTCAGAGCGGGTGCTACCCTCAGAGCTAGTGCTACCCTAGAGCTGGTGCTACCCTATGAGCTGGTGCTACCCTGAGAGCTGCTGCTACCTGGAGATGGTGCTACCCTAGGGGCTGGTGCTCCCCTTTGAGATGGTGCTACCAGAGCTGGTGCTACCTGAGAGCTGGTGCTACCTGAGGGGCTGGTGCTACCCTAGAGCTGGTGCTACCCTAGAGCGGGTGCTACCCTGAGAGCTGCTGCTACCCATGGGGCTGGTGCTACCCTCAGAGCTGGTGCTACCCTGAGAGCTGGTGCTACCTCAGAGCTGGTGCTACCCTAAGAGCTGGTGCTACCTCAGAGCTGGTGCTCCCCTGAGAACTGTGCTACCCTGAGGAACTGGTGCTACCCTGAGGAACTGGTGCTACCCTGAGAACTGGTGCTACCCTGAGAACTGGTGCTACCCTGAGAACTGGTGTACCCTGAGAGCTCGTGCTACCCTGAGGCTCGGTACCTGAGAACGGGTGCTACCCGGGAGAACGGTGCTACCCTCAGAGCTGGTGCTACCCTCAGAACTGTGCTACACTGAGGAACTGGTGCTACCCTGAGAGCTCGTGCTACTCCAGAGCTGGTGCTACCCCAGGGGCTGGTGCTACCTGAGGAGCTGGTGCTACCCTGAGAGCTGGTGCTACCTCAGAGCTGGTGCTCCCCCTGAGGCTTGTGCTACTCTGAGAGCTAGTGCTACCCTTAAGCATGTGCTACCTCAGAACGGGTGCTACCCTCAGGATGGTGCTCCCTCAGAGCTCGTGCTACCCTCAGAACTGGTGCTACCTCAGAACTGGTGCTACCCTCAGAACGGGCACCCTGGAGCTGGTGCTACCCTCAGAGCTGCTGCTACCTCAGAGCTGGTGCTACCTAAAGCTGGTGCTACCCTATGAGCTGGTGCTACCCTGAGGCTGCTGCTACCTGAGGATGGTGCTCCCCTGGAGATGGTGCTACCCTAGAGCTGGTGCTACCCTCAGAGCTGGTGCTACCCTCAGAGCTGGTGCTACCCTGGGGAACTGGTGCTACCCTGAGAACTGGTGCTACCTCGGGAACTGGTGCTACCCTCGGGACTGGTGCTACCTCAGAACTGTGCTACCTCAGAGACTGGTGCTACCCTCAGAACTGGTGCTACCTCAGAACTGGTGCTACCTCAGAACTGGTGCTACCCTCAGAACTGGTGCTACCCTTGGGCTGGTGCTACCTCAGAACTGGTGCTACCCTCGAGCTGGTGCTACCCTCAGAGCTGCTACCCTCAGAGCTGGTGCTACCTCAGCTGGTGCTACCCTAGAGCTGGTGCTGCCTGAGAGCGGGGCATCCCTGAGAACTGGTGCTCCCCTGAGAGCTGGTGCTCCCTGAGAACTGGTGCTACCCTGAGACTGGTGCCCCCAGAAAACTGGTCACCTGAGACTGGTGCTACCTTGAGCTGGTGCTACCTCAGAGCTGGTGCTACCCTAGAGCTGCTGCTACCCTCAGAGCTGGTGCTACCCTCAGAGCTGGTGTTACCCTATGAGCTGGTGCTCCTGAGAGCTGAGTGCCCCTGAGACTGGTGCTCCCAAGAGCTGGTGCTACCCTGAGAACTGGTGCTCCCTGAGAGCTGGTGCTCCCAGAGAACTGGTGCTACCCTGAGCTGGTGCTACCCTTGAGCTGGTCCCTACCTGGAACTGGTGCTCCCTCAGAGCTAGTGCTCCCTGAGCTGTACTCCCTAGACTGGTGCTACCCTGAGATGGTGCTATGAGAACGGGTTGCTACCCTGGGGCTGGTGCTACCCTATGAGCTGGGCACTGAGAGAATGGTGCTACCTGAGAACTGGTGCTACCTGAGGCTGGCTAGCCTGAGAAATGGTGCTACCCTGGAGCTGGTGCTACCCTGAGACTGGTGCTCCCGGGGCTGGGCCCCTAGCTGGTGCTACCTCAGAGCTAGTGCTACCCTAGACTGGTGCTACCCTTGCTGGTGCTACCCTGAGAGCTGCTGCTCCCCTGAGAGATGGTGCTACCCTCAGAGCTGGTGCTACCCTATGAGCGGGTTGCTACCCTCAGAGCTGGTGCTACCTGAGCTGGTGCTACCCTGAGAACTGGTGCTACCCTGAGAACTGGTGCTCCCTGAGAACTGGTGCTACCCTGAGAACTGGTGCTACCCCCTGAGAACTGGTGCTACCTGAGACTCGTGCTACCCTAAATTTGGTACCCTGAGAACAGGAAGGGTGGTGGAGTGCATGTCAGAGATAATTTAAAATTTTTAGACATGATATAAGATTAGAAACAGCGGAACAGAATCTGTTTGGCTACAGTTTCTCGAGGGTCGTGAAAAATTAATTTTGGGTGTGATTTACAGGCCCCAAGTCTGGATAGGGAGTCAGTAAGTTTAGGGACGAAATTCATAAGGCGTCTAGATATGAAAAGTTTTAATGGAATTTAACTTTAGACAAATTGATTGGAACAATGAGACAGGTAATCTCGAGTCTAGTGATTTCTTGATACGGTTCAGGATTTTTTTTTAAAGTTTGAAGAACAACTGTACATTTTAAATTTGCTT
>WNWK01037749.1:0-18315 GCA_009830355.1 Cherax destructor | reverse complement strand
AATTTTTAAGACTACACCAGTCACACTAACAAAGACTACACCTTCACAGAGTCGTGCGATGTTACGCTACTGTGAGGTGTAGTCTTTGTTAGTGTGATGTGACTGTGAGGTGAGTCTCGCCCTTATATAAGCCCTCTTGTCATGTTTCCTGTTATAGTTCCTTGATAATGTGAGTAGTCACGAAAGCGCTTGAATTCTTCTATTTTTCATAGTGGTTTTCTTGCATATATATATATATATATATATATATATATATATATATATATATATATATATATATATATATATATATATATATATATATATATATATATATATACACTACAGTGCCGGCACTCTGAAGGAGGGGTGTTAATGATGCAGTTTTATAACTATAGTGTAAGCATACCTCTGGCAAGAGTGAATGAAAGTTTTTCTTTATTGTAACCATAAACGAGTGATATTTAATCAATAACAACACTGAAATTCCCCTCAGGATCAAACCCCCTGTTGTTTTAGCTCCGCCTCACTGTGAGCAAAAATTCATGACGCTTTAACCCACTGGATCATCCAATCCAACAAAGATCACGCACCCAGCAGAGTTAGGTGTTGTACCGTGATTTGAGGACATACGATGGTGTGGGTGCCTCAGAGCTAATTTCATTTTACTCTCCATTTGATGTAAGGGACCCCAATGGAAATAAGTCACTCTGTCTGACTTTTTTGGGTTATCCTAGGTTCTCTACACATATGCTGCTATGTATGATAATGTATGTAAATGTATTTGTGTATACCTGAATGAACTTACTTACTTACTTACTAGCCTCCACAAGCAGTATACAGTGCTAGTCACGGCATTATGCTGCCCCTGCCCCAAAGGTACCAAAACACAAACACATGCCATGCAAGATTATAATATATTTATTTGCACACTTACTGAGATTTTAATACTTCGTGCTGCGTCCTTCATGCTTAATCACGTCCTTCAGCTGTGTAGGAAGACTCTCACACAAATTCTTAAGGGTTTTGGGAGGAATAATATTCCATGCCTCATGTAGAGCAGCCTCCAGGTGCGGGATAGAACTTATATCCTTGCCCAGTAAATTTCGTTTACTGTTGACCAGAAGTTTTCAATAGGGATTAGGTCTGCGGAATTGATTGGCCAGTCATTAAAGAACCGAACTTCACAGTTCTTAAGCCACTGAACTATAGATTTGGCGGTATGACACGGTGCACCGTCCTGCATAGAAACCGTAGCCTCACATTTGTCAAACGCCTCATGTAAATTGTCACACAATAACTCCAGGTAATCATACTGGTTCATATACTGGGTTTAGGGAAGCACAATGAGTTCACCAACACTCTGAGCACTGAAACACCCCTAAACCATGAGCGAGTCTGGGTGTTTGGTGGTCCTACAGGTGTAGCATGAGTCTAGTTGGTCACTACTTCAGGGCCGGTACACATTTTCCCTACGGTTACACTCCAAAGTATTTCAGACCAATGTTGAGGAGTCCAGTGAAGATATTTCTTTTCATAACCCAGCCTACTTTTCTTCTGTGGCTTGGAGATAATCAGTTTCTTAACCAGGCAGTGACTACTGTAGCCCAGTTCTGACACACGTCTGTTAACAGTTCTTACAGACACCTCTGAGAGAAGATATGGGTTCCTTCAATTCTCTAGCAGTTATCTTAGGTGTACTCTCTAACTGCTTCTTTAACACAGTTAAGGTACAAACAGATGTCTTTGAGGGGCCAGGCCGAGGTTTGGCAGATGGTAACTCGACACCGCCACCAGCCTTGAAAAGCTGTACACAGTTCCTCACTGAATGTTCATGCACACCAACATTCTCCACTATTTCTTTCGTCTGGTTTCAGGTGTTAAAGACTTCCTTTTATCCATAATCAAACATGTATAGCCCCAAGACCAAAGGGAACACCAGACAAAAGATGGGGCGGATGAGAGACAAAAGTGCAACTCTTCCTCTCACCACGGTAGCAACGTGAGCACTGATGAGTCACTGTGGAGTGTGGCGGCAGGCCTTGACATCATGCTAATGGCCTCTACCCGGCATAATGCACTGACGAGAAAAGACCTCCCTGTATGGTAGGTCTTTGATTTTCGTCACGGCATTATGCAGGGGCGTTCGAGTGGTATTTAATCGATACCAATACTGCAACTAGCCGGGGGATCGAACCCGTGTTGTTTTAGCCCATCTAATGGTGAGTGAAAATTCACGAAAGAAGGACACATATCAGTTTTCACATTTTCAAACTAGGGGGTTTTCGAGGGGCGAAAATTTACTATCAAATTGACATTCATTACAGAATTATTACCCAAACAGGATCTTGCAGAAGAAACCAAGATTAAAGAACTAAAAAAAAAATACGCCTATGTGTACCTCGACTGCAGTAGAGCATGGAACGGGAACAACTGAGAGAGGGCATGATATCAGAGGAGGGAAAAAGAAACTGATCATGCATCGTTAGGCATGGAAGCTCATCCTCGGGAAGACCATCCAGCACACCCACCCATAGAAAGTCCTCAACCCAAAGCATCTCCTCCCAACCAAACCAAAAAAAGACAAATGAAACCACACTCCATACCCACAGTGTCCTCTCCAACTAGGACAAACACCATCCACACAGCAGACTCTCACAAAATCCCTCCTTGGCTTCCATACCCACAACCTGCGTCAAGCACACAAGAACCTCCCCCCCCCCACACACACACATCCACACGTGGCACTTTCGAAGAAGCAAGGGTACTGGGGATTGTTGGGCTGAACAAGAAGCATTGGCGGAAAGAATCAAGAGCACAGTGGAATGGGCGTGGGAAAAAAGGCCAGGCGAGTTTTGCAATACAATGGTCGAGCAGAGAGCAAGAAATGGGAGTTACGAGTTCTTGCTGCAAAGATAAGGATTCAGACACTGGCGAGGGACTCGAAGTGATGAAGCGGAATTTAGAGGCGACGACCAATAGTACCAATTAGTTAAGTGAAGGAATATCAGTGGACAGTGAGGGGATTGAAGGAGGGGAAAGAGCAAAGAAGTACCTTGAGGAAACAACACCAAGCCACTGGGATGTCTGGAAGATGACAAGGGAGACAACCAAGGAGATATTTTAAACGGACCCAGAGACATGGAGGGAAACAAAATGGGATGAAGAAAGGGAGAAGAAACTTATTATTCACGGGCTCCGTGTGGCAGAAAGGAAGACCTATGATGAAAAAAGACAGGGGGAGATAAAAAAGATTGAGAGCATCTTTTCAGAACAGGGAGGACATGACCCAAATACCAAATTTTTAGAGACTTAGGGGCTACTCAATAGAAAAAGAACCGTCCAATCAAATTGCCATTCAAGTCAGAAAGGATATTGAACAAAATCCTGAAGTGGAAACCACTGGTAAAGGGTTTCTGAAAATAACAGCGAGTGTACCTTGACTGCAACAGAACACAAAAATAATGGGAACAACTGAGAAAAAGAATAAGAAGGTGCCAGAGGCAATAAAGGGGAACAAGGAAGGTAAAGACAGACAGGGAAGCACAGCCAGGAAGGGAACAGTAAATACAACTGCCAACAAAACCAGCCACAGTATAACCTCGACCCCTACAATCCTACACCAACCAAACACATTAACCAGAGCCAAGACACACTCCACACCCACATTCCACCCCCCAGCACTAATACTGCAACACCAGCTGACTACCTTAATATCCAGACCTGCCAAACCCACCCCAAGAATAAAGTTCTAGAAAGGAAGCAGAAGATATGGTACCCCAGTGCAGATGGAATTAAAAATAAGAGTGAGAAGTGGCAAGAAAGAATCACTGAGGCATCCCCGGACATTATAGCATTCACAGAGACAAAGCTCATGCAAGTGATAACAAATTCAATCTTCCCATCTGGAAATCAGATCCTGAGGAAAGACAAAGGAGTAGATGGGAAGGAGTTGCACTGCTCATCAAAAACCAATGGAGTTTTGAGGAGTGATGTACAACCCACCACCAAATAGCAGGAGGCCAAGATATGAATGTGATAAAAGCAACAGAGTGATGGTGAACACACTAGCCGAGGTTGCCAGAAGGGCCTACCTGAGCAGGGCAAAGTTACTCATCATGGGGGATTTAAACCATAAGGAGATTGAATTGGAGAATCTGAAGACACATGGGGAACCAGAGACGTGGAGAACCAAGATGCAGGAGGCGGTACTGGAAAATTTCATGTACCAACATGTTAGGGATAAAACCAGAGAGAGAGAGAGAGGAGACGATGAACCAACAAGGTTGGACTTCGTATTCACCTTGAACAACTCAGACATAGGGATATCACACAAAAAGGCCCAAATCTGCTAGCAAACATGTGGTTTTGTGTTTCGAATACATAATAGAATTAATATGGAGTGAAGCAGTACGAGGACAAGAGAAGCCAATCTTCCAAAAAGTTTCTGCACAAATATGAGGCAAATCCTGGATGAGGTGCAGTGGGTAAGTGAGCCAGAGAGAAAGACAGTAAATGAAATGATGGAACACGTAGCCAACCACAAAGTTCAGGGAGGCAGTGGAGAAGTTCTTACCAAGGGGCAACAGAAACAACAGATAGAGCAGAGTAAGTCCATGGCTTACCAGAAGGTGGGGAGAGAACAGAGTTGAGCCCAAAGAGCCAGAAATGAATATGCATAGATAACAATAGAAGCCCAGCGTCAATATGAGAACGACTTCGCATCAAACGCCAAATCTGACCCAAAGTTGTTATACAGCCACATCAGGAGGAAAACAATAGTCAAGGACCAGGTAATCAGGCTGAGGAAGAAAGGAAGGAAGCTTACAGGGAACGACCAGGAAGTATGTGAATAGCTCAGCTCTCGATTTAGGAAGGTATTCACAGTGGAGAGAGAGAGGATTCTAGCAAACTGAGGTGGTAGGATGCACCACCGAGTGCCTAACACACTGCACACAACCGAGGATGAAGTGAAGACACTGCTAGGAGAACTAGATACCTCAAAGGTGGTGGGCCCAGATAATATCTTTCCTTGGGTCCTGAGAGAGGGAGCAGATGCATTGTGTGTGCCTCTAACAAAAATCTTCAATAAATCTATCAAAACATGGCAACTGCCTGAGGTGTGGATGACAGCAAATGTACTCCCAATTTTTAAGATAGGAGACAGGCTGCACTAAACTACAGACCAATGTTGCTGACATGTACTGTATGTAAAGTTATGGTGAAGATTATCAGGAAAAGAGTGGTGGAACACCAAGAACGGAATAGCCCAATACATGACATTCAGCACAGATTCAGGGATGGAAAATCCTGCATCACTAAGCTATTGGAGATCTATGGCAAGGTAACAGAAGTATGACAGGAGAGAGAGGGATGGGTAGACTGCATCTTCTTGGCCTATGAGAAAACTATCGACACAATATCACAAAAAGAGACTGATTGTAAAGCTAGATGTGCAGGGTGGAGCAGGAAAGTACTGCAGTGGACCAGGGGAATACCTGACATGAAGGAAACAATGTGTGTTGGTCCCAGACGAGGTGTCAGGGTGGGTGAATGTGTTGAGCGAGGTTCCACAAGGGTCAGTCCTAGGACCAGGGCTGTTTCTTGTATATGTGAATGATACGACGGACGGTATAGATTCAGAGGTGTCCCTGTTTGCAGACGATGTGAAACTAATGAGAATACAGGCGGAAGAGGATAAGGTAAGCCTACAAGAGGATCTGGACAGGGTACAAACCTGGACTGACAGGAGGGATAGGGACCATATAATAATAACATATCAAATACTGAGAGGAATTGACAGGGTGGATAGGGACATAATTTTTTCAGAGATGCGACAAGGGGTCACAACTGGAAGCTGAAAATTCAGATGAGTTACAGGTATTATAGGAAGTATTTCTTCAGCCATAGAGTAGCCAGCAAGTGGAACAATCTAGAGAGTGATGCAGTGGAGGCAGGATCCATACACAGCTTTAAAAAAAAGTATAATAAAACTCATGGAGCAGGGAGAGAGTAGACCTAGTAGGGACCAGTGAAGAGGCGGGGCCAGGAGCTATGACTCAACCCTTGCAACTACAATTAGGTGAGTAGAATTGAGTACACACACACACACACACACAAATACACACACATAAGCTATTGTCCCTCGCCATCACGGCCTTCCTCTCCCTCCCTTCCACTACTCTGTCCCACCAAATGGTCCGCCCTTACTTCCCTCAGTCGTTCCCCCTCACCCTCTCTCCCCTCTTTCACTTCCTTACCTCTTTCTCTCTACAACACTCTCTGTACCTCTCTCTACCTCTTTCCACCTCTCTACCTCTCTCCCTACCTCTCTCCAACACATGCACACGCACACGCACACACCTACGAGGAGAGGTTAAGGGAAATCGACCTGACGACACTGGAGGACAGGAGAGATAGAGGGGACATGATAACGACATATAAGATACTGAGAGGAATTAACAAGGTGGACAAAGACAGAATGTTCCAGAGATGGGACACAGCAACAAGGGGACACAGTTGGAAGTTGAAGCCTCAGATGAATCACAGAGATATTAGGAAGTATTTCTTCAGTCACAGAGTGGTCGGGAAGTGGAATAGTTTAGGAAGTGATGTAGTGGAGGCAGGCTCCATACATAGCTTTAAGAAGAGGTATGATAAAGCTCATGGCGCAGGGAGAGTGACCCAGTAGCGGCCAGTGAAGAGGCGGGGCCAGGAGCTATGACTCGACCCCTGCAACCACAACTAGGTAAGTACGTGCGCACACACACACACACACACACACACACACACAGCACACAAACAACACTCATGCGTACATACGTACACACAGTGAAGTGGCAGGGCTAGGAGCTATGACTCGACCAATGAAACCACAATTAGGTGAGTACACACTCATACATACACAATGCCACACAAACAGCACACACACAAAACCTAACCCATTAAAAAATAAAGAAAATGGGGCCCCAGAGGGTGAGTCGAAGACTCAGGGGATCAGAGGAAGATGGGCCTGAAAACGAAGAATAAATGGAAGAGCAATATAAAAGGATGTAACAAGAGTGGGGAAGGGAGCTTTCTGTGAAAATATAGAAGATGGTGGAAGAGAAGAATAAATGGGAGTCACGAGCTGAAGCCACAGAAACCAAGATATGAGCCATAGAAGATGAGGTAAATATACTGAAACGAGTTATAGTTATGGCATCTGATTCAGGTACACCCTATTAAACAAGGGGCCAAATGAAAAGGAAGTAGACAAAACTTACACTAATGCCCTATCAGTTCACCAAGCAAGGCCGAAGAATGAAAATGGTGAGCTGTTGGGTGCTTTGGTTGCAGTAATGGGCAAGGTGCAGATAGAGAAAAGGACAGGTTCCATGCAGAGGCACAACCAAGCCACCAAGAGCTACATGAATAAATATGGGAGACAATGGCTATGTACAAATGGAACCCAGAGACACACAGGGAAAGGCAATGGGAGGAGGAGAGGGTGAAGTCAGTCTTTATTCATGGGCTTTAGGAGAGAGAAGGGAGGACACTCAATGAAAGACTGCAGAAAGAAAAACAAGAGATTGAAAACATCAAAGAAATAGGTGAGGAGGACATGACTTAGATAATAAATTTTCAGAGAATAGGATGGTACTCGAAGGGGAGAAATCAGCTGGTCAATCTGATTTTCAAGACAGAAACAGGGCAGAACAGGATCCTGCAAGAGAAATCATGGTTGAAGGAGTCAACATACAAGAGGGTGTTCCTAGATAGACAGAACGAAAACAGAACAAAAACAACTAAGGGAGAGAACACAAAAACGAAAGGAGCTAGAAATAGAGACAAAGACAGTCAGCAGAGGACAACCAGAGCCAGGCAGAGCAAGAAGTGCAAACACACACAGAACTACCCTTAGAACCTCACATCTAAGCACAATATCCCACAGCCCCACCCCACACTATACAGTAGAAGCCAACAGCACCCTGCCAGATCTACCAGTCCTCCAACCTTCACAAACCCCCCATAACACAGTGTTGGAGGGGAAACTGAAGGTATGGTACACCAACGCAGATGGAATAATGAATAAGTGGGAGGAGTGGCACGAAAGAATCAAAGAGACATCACCGGACATCATAGCTCTCACAGAAACAATGCTCACAAGATATCAAATTCTGAGGAAAGACAGAGGGAACAGAGGGGGTGGAGGAGTGGCACTGCTCATCAAAAACCAATAGGATTTGGAGAAGCTGGAAAGAGGAGGCTGAGGATAAGAAAGAGACTACATAATAGGAACACTTCAGTCTGGAGGTCCCAAGGTGGTAATTGCAGTGATGTATAACCCACCACAGAATAGCAGGAGACCAAGACAAGAATAATGAGAGTAAAAGAGTAATGGCTGACACACTAGTTGAAGTGGCCTGAAGGGCCCATGGGCAGAGCAAAGATAATGGTTGTGGGTGACTTCAAACACAAAGAAATCGACTGGGAAAACCTGGAGCCACATAGGGGCCCAGAAACTTGGAGGGCAAAGATGTTGGAGGTGGTACTGGAAAACATCATGCAGCAACACATTAGAGACACTACCAGAGAGAGAGGAAAAGACGAACCAGCAAGACTGGACCTAGTTTTCACTTTAAGTAGTGCAGATATAGAGGACATCACATATGAAAGGCCCCTCGGAGCTAGTGATCATGTGGTTCTGGGCTTTGAATACATAGTAGAGTTACTAGTGGAGAGGGAAGCAGGAAAAGAAGAGCAAAGGAAGCCAAACTACAAGAGGAACTTCCTGCATGAGGTTCAGTGGAACAGAGAACTTGCAAAGAAGTCAGTCAATGAGATGATGGAATGTGTGACAACATTATGTTCACCCAGAGTTGAAGAGAGGCCAAAACTAAATGTGCTAGAGAATGGAAGAAGTATAGGAAGCAAAGGACCCAGGAGAATGAGAGTAGTTGAAGAGCCAAAAATTAATATGAACATTTAAGGAGGGAGGCCCAATGACAATTTGAAAATGTCATAGCAGCTACAGCCAAGTCCGACCCAAAGCTGTTGTATAGTCACATGAGGATAAAAACAACAGTCAAGGACCAAGTAATGAGGCTGAGGAAAGAAGGAGAGGAGATCATAAGAAATGACCGAGAAGTATGTGAGGAGCTCAACTTGAGATTTAAAGAAGTATTCACAGTGGAGACAGAAAGGACTCCTGAAACGTGGAAAGGATGAGAGGGGGGTTACGCCACCAAGTGCGAGACACAATACATACAACAGAGGAAGAGGTGATTAGGCTGCTAAGCAAACTACATTATCAAAGGCGGTGGGGCCGGATAACATATCTCTGTGGATTCTGTGAGAGGGAGCAGAGGCACTCTGTGTACCCCTAACAACAATCTTCAACACATCTATCGAAACAGGACAGCTTCCTGAGGTATGGAAGACAGAAAATGTAGCCCTATTTAAAAAAAAGAGACAGGCATGCAGCACTAAACTACAGACCAGTATCACTGACATGCATAGTATGCAAAGTCATGGAGAAGATTATCAGATGAGTGGTAGAGCATCTAGAAAGAAATGAGCTTATCAACGACAACTAGCACGGATTCAGGGACAAAAAATCTTGTCACAAACCTACTGGAGTTCTATGACAAGGTGACAGCAGTAAGACAAGAGAGAGAGGTGTGGGTATACTGCATTTTCATGGACTGTAAGAAAGCTTTTTACACAAGTTCCACTCAAGAGATTAGTGCAAAAGCTGGAAGACCAGGCAGATATAACAGGGAGGGCACTGCAGTGGATCAGAGAATACCTGACAAAAAGGCAGCAGCGAGTCATGGTACGCGACGATTGGGGAAGGAAGACGGCTGGGTAAGGATAGCAGACATGCTCTCATCAAGAATATTTTGCATTGCTGCGTCAAGGTGTTGAGAGAGTGAAGGATCTTGTGGGGGAAGGGTTGTTGGAGCAGATAGAGGAAGATGGAAGGTGGAGGGAGGAGAGGAACGCGAGGAGTGAGGGGAGGTGGACGGAGAAGGGCGGTGTTTTGGTTTAGCACCGTTGCTCGTGTGTGTGTTTGATGTGGAGGATGAGTTTTCAGTTTCTCGTTTAGTTTTAGATCTTGTCCTTTGAGAAGGCTGAGATGCAGGAGAAGAGACGAAAGATGGTTGAGATTTGGCAAAGCCAGAGTGAGAGGTAGAGGAAGGAGGATGCATCGAAGTATCAGGGACAAGCATTGAGGGGGAATTGGAGGAGGCATCAGTAGGAAGAGAGAATTTGCAGGAAAAGTAATTGTATCCAAATTGTTAGCTTTCAGGAGATCATTGAGGAGAGTGGGGTAGTGAACTTTGTCACAATTTTTAGCACAATGAACAGCAGTCATCACAATTGTCTCGAGAACTGAGGATCTCGTGGATGGTGCAGAAGCTGTAGAGAGATAATTGTGGACAACATCAGCATAGAAAGGAGAAGATGGGAAAGAAGTGGAGGGAGGGAGAGGGTTGGTAGGTGAAGCAGATGTGGAGGGAGGAGACTGAAACTGTGTACGATACACCTAAAATATGCTTTGCTCTTTTTCCACTTAGACCTTATCTCTCGAGGTTTCCTACCTAAAATCTATAATGTATTATTCTTAAATCTGTTGTTTCTTACTCGCCTCTACCTGCCATTCCCAGGAGAGTCGTCCTTGTGCAGTTATCTCTCTAAGAAGCAATTTGTCGATGCCTTTTGCGCCCCCGACATCATGCCTTTGCCCGGTTTTGCGTGACCAGTCTTGCAGCGGTTAGCGTGATAGATGTCAGCTGTCGGTGACAATGACTACAAGCTTTACAATGACTTGCGGTTGGGTTTAGTCCTGACTCTGTTCCTTACTCTAAATTATTTTCCTCTCACCCACCTATTCTTGGCCTATCCCCACTTCCCCCTCGCCCCATGTGGGTACTTACCTGTGAGTCCATTTTTTTTTTTTTTTTTTTTTTTACGCGACGAGGTGTCGGAGTGGTCGCTTGTGACCAGCGGAGTTCCACAGGGGTCAGTGCTAGGCGTGCTGTTTTGGTATTTGTGAATGACATGACGGAAGGAACTGACTCAGAATTAACTTCCCATCATCCTGCAGATGAAGTGAAGTTAGTGAGGAGAATTCAGTCAGAGGACCAGGTAGGACTACAAAGGGATCTGGACAGGCTTCAAGCTTGGTCCAACAAATGGGTACTGGAGCTCAAGCCCGCCAAGTCATGAAGATGGGAGAAGCGCAAAGAAGACTGTAGACAGAATGCAGCCTATGGGGCCAAAGACTTCAAACCTCACTCAAGGAAAAGGATCTTGGGGTGAGTATAGCACATCTCCTGAGGGGCACATCAACAAAATAACTGCTGCGGCATACGGGTGACTAACAAACATAAGAATAACATTCGAACATCTCAGTAAGGAGTCGTTCAGGGCCCATATTGGAGTATGAAGCACCATTTTGGAACCCACATTTCGCCATGTCAACAAATTAGTGAAAGTGCAAAGGTTTGCAACGAGACTAGTCCCAGACTTAAGGAACATGTCCTATGAGGAGAGGTTAAGGGAAATTGACCTGACGACACTGAAGGATAGAAGGGACAGGGAGGACATGATAACAACATATAAAATACTGAGAGGAATCGTCATGGTGGACACAAACAGGATGTTTCAGAGATGTGACACAGCAACAAGGGGTCACAATTGGAAGTTGAAGACTCAGATGAGTCACAGGGATGTTAGGAAGTATTTCGTCAATCACAGAGTTGTCTGGAAGTGAAAAAGTCGGGAAAGGGATGTATTGGAGGCATGATATTTACATAGCTTTAAGAAGAGGTTTGATAAAGCTCACGGAGCAGGGAGGGAGTGACCTAGTAGCGACCAGTGAAGAGGCGGGGCCAGGAGCTATGACTCGACCCGTGCAACCACAATTTCTTTGTCAGTTGTGAACTGTTAAAAAGTCACTGATAACTTGCTTCTTGATCTTGATCCGGGACGGATACAAACATCGTTTATAATTTCAAAAAAGGCGCCAAAAAAATCAGCCACAGCGGAGAGTAAAAATCTAGTAAGTATGTTCAGATCTGACCATTTTATTTGTAAAATACTAAATTTTTTTAAAGCCCTTTAAATCAAGTTTAATAATAATCGGTTTACCTCTCCGAAAAACTTCAGTATTTAATGGCTGATGCATTTTAGCAGGGATAGTGGAGGGGACTGGGGGTACGAAATGCGGGGTTGCTTCGTCTTATCACGCACTGTCCGAGATACATCCAGCTTCCGAACGGATTTAAAAGTAGATTTAACAATTCCCAAAATGGCAAGGAAAAATCCCCCTCATATCTTCAGTGAGCAAAGGCTTGGCTGAAGAGCTAGAGATGATCAGAGAGAACTGTGAACTAGACACTCACACATAGTCCATCTGTCTGCACTGTACCGTTCCTCGATATTTTCCATTACATTCTTTCTCGTGTCACACACAACTACAAAACTTTCCCCCTCCTTTATTGGGTTACTTGCTGCATCCTGAGGGTGGGAATGAAAGATACAGAGAGTGCGAGAACAAGAAAGAGGGGAGAGATGCCGAAATAAACAGAGAGAGGAAGAGGAGAAAGAGAGAGAAGAGAGAGAGGAGAGATAGAGGAAGAGAAGAGATAGAGGAAGAGAAGAGATAGAGGAAGATGAAAAGAGAGAGGAAGAGAAAAGAGAGGGAAGAGGTTAGAGAGAGAGAGAGGAAGAGAAGAGAGAGAGGAAGAGGAGAGAAGGGAGGAATTACTTGCAGGATACTCGTGGTGATCAGAGTTTGATCAACCAGACTTTTGCTTTCATAGGGAGTGATTTTCTGTGCAAGTTTGGTACTAATCCCTCTAGGATTTTCAAGTATATATTATCATGTATCTCTCTCGCCTTCATTCCATGGAATACAAATCAAGGAATTTCAACTGTTCCCAGTAATTTAGGTGTCTTATCGTACTTTGTGGTTGAAAGTTCTCTGTACATACTCTAGGTCAGCAATTTCGCCTGCCTTGAAGGGGCGATGTATTAGTGTACAGCAGTATTCCAGCCTAGAGATAACAAGTGATTTGAAGAGAATTATCATGGGCTTGACGTCCCTAGTTTTGAAAGTTTTCATTATCTATCCTATCATTTTTCTAGCAGATGCGGTAGATACATTGTTGTGGTCTTTGAAGGCGAAATCCTCTGACATTATCACTCCTAGGTCCTACACATTACTTTTTCGCTCTATTGCTTGTTTAGAATTTGTTGTATACCCTGATACAGTTTTAATTTCCTAAGTTTTCATTGAACTTCATAGTTTGTCTTTTCATTGAGTGGCCCATTTGAAGATTTGGTTGATGTCGCTTGGAGTCTTGCGGTGTCTTCCATGGAGGTCACTGCCATGGCAATCCGAGTGTCATCCGCAAAGAAAGACACGGAGCTATGGCTTACATCTCTGTCTATGTCAGATATGAGGATGAGGAATACGATGGTAGTGAGTACTGTGCCTTGTGTAACAGAGCTTTTCACTGTAGCTGCCTCGGACTTTACTGTTTACTATTACTCTTTGTGTTCTATTTGTCAGGAAGATACAGATCAATCTGCCAACTTTTCCTGTTACTCCTTTATCACACATTTTGTGCGCTATTGCACCTTGTCACACTTGCAAAGGCTTTTGCAAAGTCTGCGTATACTACATCTGCATTTTGTTTATCCTCTACAGCATCCAGGACCTTGTCATAGTGGTCCAGTAGCTGGGACAGGCAGGAGCGACCTGCTCTAAACCAATGTTGCCCTGGGTTGTGTAAAGGATGGGTACCTTGCTTCTAGAACCCTTTTAAAGAGTTTTATGATATGGGATGTTAGTTCTCTCGGTTTGTAGTTCTTTGTAATTGCTTTACTGCCACCTTCGTAGAGTGGGGCTATGTCTGTTGTTTTTAGTGAGTGTGGGATGACCCCTGTGTCCATGCTCCTCTGCATAGAATGCTGAAGGCACGTGACAAGGGCTTCTGCACTTTTTGAACATGGAGTTCCATGAGTCTGTGCCTGTGGCAGAGTGCATAGCATATCATTTATTGCCTTTTCAGAGTCTTGTGGTGTTAGGATAATGTCAGAGATTTTTGAGATGACGAAATTTTGGTCTCGTTCATAAAGAATTCATTTGGATTGTCGACCCTTAGTCTGGTAACGGCTCGCTGAACACTGAGTCGTATTGGGACTTTAGAATCTCGCTCATTTCTTGGCTGTCATGTGTGTATGTCCCATCTCGCTAAGCTGGGCCCAATACTGGATGTTGTTTTTCCTTAGATATGGCATAAGAGAAGAAATATTTTTTTTTCAATTTCCTTTAATGGCTTTTAGTTCTTCCTGAGATTCTTGTCTCCTGTAAGATTCCTTCAGCTTGAGTTCGATATTTACTATTTCATTGACCAGTTCCTCCCTTCGTATTTTATATATATATTGGCCCCTCTCAGCAGCTCTGTGATTCTTCGCCTTCGACTGTATAGGGAGCGTCTCTCTCTTTCTAGTTTACATTTTCTTTTCCTTAATGGAATGTGCCTTGAGCAGATCTCAAGAACAACAGAGTTTATTTATTCTATTCAAAGGTTTGGATCCATGTTGTTTAGGGTATCTTCCAAGCTTGTTTCATTTAGGACATGGTTGACTTGTTGCCATTGTATGTTTTTGTTACTGAAGTTGAATTTTGTGAAGACACCCTCATGACTGATCACATTTTGCTGGTCAGGAGCCCTGTGCATACATGTCTGTACCTCTATTATGTTGTGATCTGAGTGTATTGTCTTTGATACTGTTATATTATGTATCAGATCGTCGGTGTTAGTGAAGATGAGGTGAAGTGTATTTTCTAGTCTTGTAGGCTCTAATATTTGCTGGTTTAAGGTGAATTTGGTGCAGATTTAATAGCTCGTATGTGTGTGAATTTTCATCTGAGCTGCTACCTGGGGTGACCTCTACTAAAATATTATTTGCTGTGAAAGACGATATAGTGCAGTCGTTAAAGTCGCTATGACGGAGCTGAAAAAAAGGAAAGATAATTGCGTGAAGTATCATGTTGTTTGGAATAGAGATTATCACTATGTTAGTCTCTGATTTCACGATATTTGCTATTACTTTTGTGCACTATTTGTTAAGAAATATAATATCCAACTGACAACTGTTCTTGTTCTAACTTTTGTTCCATTTTGTTCGGCGTTTACAAAGTTTATGTACACATCCGCATTTTGTTTGTCTTCTAGTGCATCTAAGAACCAAAGTCGTAATATTCCAACAATTATGAGAAGCTGGAGTGTTAATGTGGACTGTGTTGTTGTTGTCCATGTGATAAACTATCCTACTTCTTAGAACTCTTTCAAAGATACTTGTAGTATGGGACTTCAGTGCTATCCGTTCATAGCAATTTTGTGGTTGCATTACTGCCATAGAATATTTGTGGTGCATATCAATTTTTTAGACTGATTATCACTGGTCAACAATTTTTGTAAAGTTGTATGCTTCTTAAATGAGCTTAGTTAAGTCTTATGTATTTTCATGTCCTGAATCCAAGTATCACCTTGCAAAATACTTATTAGCTATAGGTTTAAAGATACTAGACATGTAATATTTTATTATTTTATTATAACGTACAATATGTGTCAGAATGTTTTAAACTCTAACCCGTACCTACTCTCTGCCTTTTTCTTTGACGCTTATAGTGGCCTGAAGAATCATATCTTGCCAATGTCCAGCAATAGTCTGCAAGCATTATTGTGCCCAATTTGCCCAGGTACCATTTTACTATGGTTGAAATATCTTGGTGAAACCTTTCACCATGTTCGTCACTAACTGCCCCACAGTTCGCTGGAAAAAAATCTAAATGCGAGTCCAAAAAGTGGATTTTAAGTGACATGTTTCATCCCATGTTCTTGTAAGCCTTGATGAAATGCTAGGAGATTCCACTGTTGAAGACGAGAGCCCAGCAGCTCTGCCTTATTTTTGGGTAGTTGCAGATCCCTGACAAGGTCATGGAGTTCCACTTTTGTTATGAGATGTGTCCTAGAGGAGTGTGCTTCATCAAAGTTTCGGTCACTGTGTAATCCAGCACTGTCATCCTTCTCTTCTTCCTCCTCACAACTTTCTTCATCTGACTCGAAGAATACCGAAGTTGGTGCATCAGGAACAGGTAGACCTTCTCCTTGTCGAACTGGGTGAATAGCTGATGGAATGTTTCGATATTCAATGGACCCCTTTTTTTTTTTGACACGCCCTTTTGTACTGGAGGTACCATGCAGAAATAACAATTGTTGGTATGGTCTGTTGGCTCCAGCCATGTCATTGGCACAGCAAAAGGCATTCCTTTCCTCTTGTTCAACCATTGGCGAAGGTTAGCAGCTCAATTCTTGCAGCATATGTGTGGGGCCCAGTTCTTATCCTGGTCACCAGTCTTGCATCCAAAATATAGATGATATGCCTCTCTAACCATAGCAGTTATACGGTGCTTCTGTGATACAAAGGTCACCTCACCACAAATGTAGTAGAAGTTGTCTGCACTGTTCACACAAGTACGAGGCATCTGAAAGAAGAAAACAACCAACAATTAGAAGATAAACATAAAATTTATTCATTAATTGATCATTATAATACAGACCATGACAGCTAAGCTGAAGTATTTATATCATTAAGTAGGAAAATAAAAATAATATAATATGCTTGACATGCATATCAATAACTTGCTCAGTGAATATTTATTATAAGTTTAAAAATTGTTTGGCTATGAAAATCACGAACCTTTCACCTCAAAATATAAACTTGGAGAGCACAACCACCTTGTATGACTGCTGGAACAATAATGAAGATCAGTGAGACTGTGAGTGTTGGTAAGAAACACACTGCCGCAAGCCTGTTGGAACCTGTTGTGACACGTAGGTGTATATTGAAAAGTAGAGCTAACAAACAAATTTAATCATGATATTCATTATCAGTGACCTAAAATTAGTTGGAAATTGTTACTCTGGTCTCGAAGCATTCTGTTGTTGACCAGTGTTACTGGCTCACTGGTCAACACTTTTATATTGTGTTGTCATGAATGTAAGATCCATCTCCTTTAAGTTTTGGCCCAATATTTGATGTAATTTTTGCCAGGGGTGTGTTAAGAAATCTTATATTGTCCATCCTTCTAACCAATACCACTTTACATTTTTCAGAAATTTCGCAGTCTCTTAGATTATTATTATTATAATCAAATAGAAGCGCTAAACCACAGGGGTTATACAGCGCTGCAGGTTATTGTAGGATGCAGGGAGAGTGGGTTGTAAGAGGGAGATAGACGATTAGTAGGGATGGAGTGCAAGATGACGGAGGATAGTGCAGGGGTGGAGGGTAACAAAAGATCGAGGTAGAAGGGACTGAGGAGGTGCTAGAGGATAATCTTCAGAGTTTGTGTAGTAAGTCGTTTCTGTCAAAAAGTCAATGAGAGAGTCAGATTAAAGGAGGGTCCATCTGCAAGAAGGGAAGGTAAAGAAAGGGCCGCAGAGCGAAGACGTCGTTGGAGGTAAATTCTGGTGCTCGTTGATAGAGGGGCAGTCCAACAGGATATGTCGAACAGACACTGGAACCTGACAATGCTCACAGAGAGGGGCAGGGAGCCTCTCCATGAGATACCCGTGAGTAAGACGAGGTGGCCGATGCGAAGACGGGAGAGTGTAGTCTCCCAACCTCGACATTGGTGACAAGAAGAAGGCCAGAAACCTATAACCGGTTTAATAGAATGAAGTTTGTTATTCAGCAGGTCAGACCAGCGTTGTTGCCAACGGTGCGAAGGTGGGTAGCAATGACCGCAAAATAGTCCGTGAAAGGAACACCTCTATATGAAACTGGAAGGTCATGTACTGCTGACCGCGCAGGGAGTGTCTGCCTGTTCATGCCCTGTACGTCAACATGACCAGGGACCCAACAAAACAATATCTTTATGCTTGCTAAAGATACGGCGTAAAACAAAGGTGGATACGAAGAACTAGGGGGTGAGGTGTATCAATTTTACGGATAGCCTGTAAAGCACTAAGGGGGTCAGAAACGACCACAAATGGTGACTCAGGCATAGATGCATACGGATAATGCCACAAGAATGGCATACAATTCAGCTGTAAATATTAGCCGAGGGTAATAGATGCCCTCGTACAACGCTGTCCGGAAACACTGCTGCGAACCGACGCCGTCAGATGACTTTGAACCATCGGTGTATACTGCGATAGCATGGGAATGAGAACGGAAGTGGTCTAGAAAGAAAGAGCGAGAAGCCGCCGTAGGTAGTTAGGCTTTCGCGCAAGGTAGAGGAATAGAACAGACACGGACAGCAGGAAC
>WNWK01037748.1:0-18316 GCA_009830355.1 Cherax destructor | reverse complement strand
CCCCAATTGTGGTTGCGGGGGTCGAGACTCAGCCCCCGGCCCCGCCTCTCCCTGCCCGCTACTGGGTACTGTCCCCCTACTCCATGAGCTTTATCATCCCTCGTTTTAAAAACTGTGTATGGGCCCCCACTATGTCTTTCTCTAGACTATTCCACTTCCTGACTACTCTGTGGGCTGAAAAATGTTTCCTAACACCCCTTTGACTCATCTGAGTCTTCAGCTTCCAGTTGTGCCCCCTTTTTTTTCTGTTTTCCCCTTTTGGAACATCCTGTCACTGTCTACCTTGTCGATTCCCCGCATTTTTTTTCGTTATCATTCTCCTCTGACCCTTCTCCCCCAGTGTTGTTAGTCCTTTTTCCCTCAGTTTTCTTCATGGGACAGCCCCCTGAGTTGTGGAACTAACCCCGTCCAAACCTTTGCACTTTTTTATTTTCTTTACGTGCTTGACCAGGTGGGGGTTTCCCAGACTGAAGCTGCATATTCTAGTATGGGCCTGACGTACAGGGTTTACAGTTCAAACGAGCCCTTTGGGTTTAGGAAGGAACCCCAATCTTGGGTTTTGCCAGTCGCCCATATGCTCCCCAGGTTATCTGGTTGATGTGGCCCCCGGAGACGTGCTTGGCGTTATACTCCCCCCAAAAGGTCTTTCTCCTTTCCCGAGGTTTGTAGCCTTTGTCCCCCTAGCCTGTACTCTGTCAGCGGTCTTTTTTGCCCTTCTCCGATCTTCATGTGTGTGTGTTTTTTAGTTAGTTAGTTAGTTACCTTTTTTGTCCTAGGCACATGTCAATTAGACACTAGGCCTGTTGAAATTATGTGTGTGTGTGTGTTTTAAGGAAACATTTTGAAATTTTTCTCCCCCCACCGGGAATTAAAACCGGCCCCCTCCGTGCGTTAAGCGGAGTTTTACCCACTGGGTTTAAAGGGAAAGGGCGTGATCACCCCACGGGATGCACAGAAATTAAGTGCTGCTGCTGCCGCAGTAGACCTTTCTAAGAGTGACACGCCCTTTTTTGCGTCTAGACAGGGGGGAAATTTTGGGAGTCATGGCCCACTCTCAAGGAGGTGTGTGGGATTTATTGTGTGAAAAGTAGTGTTGAAATTGTGTTAGGGTGTATGGGGGTTTTATGTATGTATGTGATGTGGGGTCTGCAGTAACTTTTAAGTCTACAGTGCTCCTCTACCTGGCCTGACCGGGACACACCTGATCTACCAGTTAATGTATTCTATGATTCACCTGTCTGCTCGCCCTTTTCTACTAGAAATTACCAATTGCTATTTGTTACCGAGCATTTTGATATCCTATTCCTTATCTTCCCAGAGTTGACCGTTTAAACAGCTTAGCGGTTAGGAAATTGGAACTCACCCCCAACACCCCAAAAACCACGCATAAGGGGAATACTTGCGATGCAGCCTGTCCAGCTGAGTATCCTGTAGCCTGGCCAAATGGATGTGATGTTCTGGCGTATATCCACTTTCGTTTCTTGTCGATATATAATATAACCTATTCACTGTTTTATTTTCTTGTCACATATTTATTTCACTTTATTATTTTAGGGTGACACGTGGCACGTCGCCTGGGCAAACTAGGCCCACTGACCCCGCCCCCAAAAATTTATTTCAGTTCACTTATAAATATATGGCTCTCCCCAACTTATGTGGCTCAGAGCAACTCGAAAACGCTTCAAGGGTTGTTCAATACCCTGACACACTTGAAAACCCCTACAGTACCCTTGGGTAACCCTCAAAAACACTTATATTCACGGAGCCCTACAAGTTGTGACTAGCCCACGCTGCGTTTTGGGGTGTGTGTGTGTGTGTGTGTGTGTGTGCGTATGTGCGTGTGTGTGTGAATGTTTTTGCGAGTCATTGTGTCTTGGTGACTGTGTTCTAGAAAAAAAATTTTGGGGAAAGGGAAATAGTGTAAAAGGAACGGGGATGTTAAAGGGGTGAACTGGGGGTTAAGGTGAAACTTGGTGTTAAAGGGGAGGGCGGGTGTTAAGGTGAGCACTGGATGTTAAGGTGAGGATTTTGGTTTTAAAGGTGAAGACTGGGTTTGAAGGTGAATAGGGTTTTAAAAAGGTGAGTACTGGAAAGGGGGCTCTAGTGAACTGACTGAAATCATTCAACACACTAGTGACGATGTGGGGGTAATGGCGCTGACAACAACGCCTGAAATAAGGCCTGGTTTCCCTCCTTGAGGGGGGCCATGACTGCAAATTACACCCTGTCTAGACCCAAAGAAAGAACTGATGTCACTCTTAAAAAGATCTACTGGGCAGCAGAAAACCACTAATGTACTGTGCATCAGTGGGGATCATTTTCCCTTTAACCACCGTCCCAAAAATTGAAAACCATGCCCCTAACATTCCCAAAACCCACCAAAAAGGAGGGACGGGTAGTAACGACAAGCAAAAGTACCCGTGGTTGATCCCGGGGCTATAGCCTGCCCAAACCTTTTGGGAAGAGCTTCCTCCTCCCCGGGGTCACGATGCCAGGGGCATTGTTGTAAGCGTCGGCAGTAGCTGGACTAGCGGCATGGCCACAATTGTCCCCTTTTTGGGGGTTATATCATGAATTAAGGAAAGATCCTGGATTTCCCCTTTACGAAACGGATGAAGCAAATGCGATAGTAATTATGGACAAGTAGATTATAGGGGAAACATAAACATGCTATTAGAAGGGGGGGAAAATAAGGGCCCCCTTAACCATTCGTCAAATGTACAAACCCGTAAAATGAGTCACGAAGGTAAATAGACAAGAGTTAGAAATGGTAGGCACTGGGCAACACTTAGCACGGAGTCAGAGAGAACACAACACAATGTTACTTGGGTAAACGGGTTATTTGGGAAAATACTTTGAGCAAAAAAATAAAAAAAAAAATGGTACACTCTGAAAATCAAAATAAAAATATGTAAAGCAAGTGAATGAACATCAGTGAAGTTCACAAAATGATCCCGATGGTTCACTGAACTGGGTGACAATCAGAGGTAATTTAGCAATTGCAAGGGGAAAAAAAGGCAAAATTTGAACGGGATACTATGGTAGCAAGATGGGCAAAATTTTTGGGGTACTTTAAAAAAACAGAAAATTACACAAAAAAACTGAACTATAGTGCAGCCTTTCCTTTAACACACAGTAAAATTGCAGGTGATGGCAATTGCAATTTGGAATGCAAAATTGATAATTTACTTGCAGTAAGGATAGGTGACAAACAATGGATATTGGCAGAGTATGCAATAGTACCAAAAAACACAGTAATTCACCAAAAAAAACTAAATTTCACACCAAATGAAATTAATAATAACCCAAAAATGCGGCACGAAAAGCAATACTTCTGGCCCCAAGATGGCAGCGGAAATTTCCAAGTACGTGCACAAGTGTGTTGTTTGTCTCCAACGCAAAGGTTTCCCTCACTGGTCCTAATCCCATTCTCAAAGTATCCCATTACAAAGGAGCCCTGGGACAAACCACTGTCGACCTGTTGACGAACTTCTCGGGGCCCCGAAAGGAATAAACACCTGCTTGTAAAAGGTAGATAATTTCACAAGTTACTGTGACCGGCCCATTCTTGATAAAACCGACGAGACTGTTGCAAATGCTCTGTTCTCATTCGGACAATGGGTCGGAGGTTATAAATGCCACAATGCAGGCCCTTTTGTGAATTTAACTTTCCCCTTCGCCAGTAGACCCCGCCACCCTTTGCGGTAACGACCTTGCTGAACGTACAAACGCAAGGTCCTGGGGGGTGCTAGGGCTAAACCCGAGTTGCACGACGTGGGATGGGGGTCATTCCTGATGTGCTTGATTGGTGAAACACATCATTTTGCATTGTATAGATATGACAAGCGTTTGACGGGAAATTTGTTTTCTCCGCCTAAGTTTTCTTATGGCACTGATAACATCAGTGCCAATAAGATTGGACTACACAGCTGGTCTTTCAGAGGAAAAAGGGAAAAACCTTTAAAAAAAGCAATGGATAAGTTCACGTTTGATCGTAACGCCAACGCTAAGGAGAGTAAAGTGGAACCAGGTTGCAAAGAAAGTTGAAAAATCCTATCCACCCCCCCGGGGCATAAACCTTTCCCCAAAGTTGGCCCCTCACCGTGTCCCCCCACAGCCCCGAAAAAAAAGGAAAAATCTGGTCGAAACTTTGCAACGCACGTTCCCCCAAACTAAACCTCGGCTTGCCCATTTTCAATGTGCTTTATGTGGTCAAGGTGAGCTTCCTTGATTTTTCCTGTGGCAAAGTCACGACCAGATTGTTACTAATGGAAACCTGTCTACTTCTCCCCCTTTTACTACTGGGGACCAATGACAGCCCTTTGTAAGGCTACATACCTACGGTCTGGAGACCCAGGACGGGTACATTTCTGTGACATTGACGTACCTGTTGAATTGTCCGACCCTATTTTTGACTACACTAAGTGTTTTCCCGCTGAAATGGGCATTAATCCCATACCCCTAAACCCGTGGGGGATGTATCAAAATGTGAAAATTTAGATATCCGTGGATGATGTGTATACGGATGTTTACTATTCTGCGGATGCGGATGTAAAAAATTTTGGCGGATGCTCCACGGATGTTGATGCGGATTTAAAAAATTGTGCGGATTTTCCCGTGGATTTGGTCGATGTAAATGGATATTTGCGGGACTTTGGAGGGGACGGACATGGATGAAAAAAATTCTCGTTTCTGGCCCTTCATTAATTTTTTTTATTTTCCTGGGTCCTTTTCCTTCGTACATTTTCCATTCTCTGGTGCACTTTTTTTTGCCCCCCTACATTTTGGGGGGTAAACCAAGGGCTCGTTCTGGTCTTCCCATTATTTCGTTGCCCTTGTGAACAAACCTTTTTCCTTTTCCTCCTTGCATTTTGTTGTTACGTATTCCATCATTTCGTTTACTGACTTTTCCAATTCTCTTTCCCACTGAACCTCCTGCAGGAAGTTCCCCCCAAACCCGTGTAGTCCCTCTTTTATAGTTTGACCTTTCCCATCCTACTCCCCTTTTCCCTCTCCACTTGTAACTCTTCTATGTTTTCAAAAATCAGAAACCCCGTGATCACTAGCTTCAGGGGGCCCTTTTTTATGTGATGTCTTCAATGCCCCCAACTAATTAGGGGGAACAAGAATCCAGTCTTGCTGGGCCCCCCTCTGGTAGTGTCCCTAATATGTTGATTATGAGATTTTCCAGTACCACATCCATCATCTTGGCTCTCCATTTTTTGGGACCCCCATGTGGCTCCAGGTTTTTTTCCCAAACAATTTTTTGTGATTGAAATCGCCCATAACTTTAAATTTGCTCTCTCGTGTTAGCTCTTCTGGCTACCTCAGCTTTGTGTCTAAAATTGCTCTGTTGCTGTCTTCATATTCTTCTCTTGGAACCCCGGGACTGTGGCGGGTTATACATCACTGCAATTACCACCTTGGGGCCTCTGGACTGAAATGTTCCTATTATATAGTCTCTTGCTTCTCGTTTGTCTCCTCTCTCCAGCCCTCAAAAATCCCATTAGTTTTTGGGCAGCATTTCCCCCCCTCCCCCCCCTCCTCTGCCCCCTTTTCACAGGAAACAGGATCTGATATTCCTGTGAGCCTTTTTTTTGAGAGCTATGATGTCCCATGATTCCCTTTTATTTTCATCCCTCCTCCCACTTATTCGGTATTCCATCGATGTTGGTGTACCATACCTTCAGTTTCCCTCCAATACTGTGTTTTTGGGGGATTGTGAGGGTAGGTGGAGTGGGGGCCTAGCAGTGTGCTGTGGGATCCTACTGCATAGTGTGGGGTGAGAGCTGTGAGGTGATTGTGGTTTGGAATGGGATAACGTGTATGGCTGTGGGGTGGGGTGTTTCTGTGTGTGTTTGCCCCTTTTGCTCTGCCCAGCTCTGGTTATATTCTGCTTACTCTGTCCCTGTTTTCTTTTTAGCCCAGTTCGTTACTGTGTTCTTTCCCCCAACTGCTATCGTGCTGTTCTTGTTTTGTCGCAGTCTAGGAAAACCCTCTTGAGGGGTGTGTGTGTGTGTGTGTGTGTGTGTGTGTGTGTGTGTGTGTGTTTGTGTCTGTTTGTGTGAGGGGGTGTGGGTTGTGTACTCTCCTATAGGTATTCGCCATTTTTTTTTTTTGCCTCTCTACATCTCTGGCTGAACCAAGGGCTCTCTTAGTCTTAACTGTTTACTCTTTTTTTTTCCCTTTCCCCTTACACTCGATTTGAAATTCTCTTATTTCTTGGGAAAATTCTCTCTTGGGGAAAAATTTTTCTTTGCCTTCCCCCCATCAGTCATTCTTTCTTCTACGTTTAGTTCTAGATATTGAAGTTTAGTATTAAATTCAACTGCCCCAAGAGGTTCTCATATTCTATTTCATCTTCGTTGGATGGACTAAAATTTCCCAAAACCAGTCTTGATGGCAAATCTCCTCATCTCCCACTCATCACGTCCATTAATTCAGACTTCCAAAATTTTTGGGAGCCATCATGGGCCCCACTTTTTTTTTTTAGTTGAAATCATAAGAATGGAGAAACACTGCAGCAGGCCTTTGTTCCATAGTCGGGACTTGTGAAGTTGTAGAGACAGTATGGAGACTTATATACTGTTAGAAGGTGTGGTGTAGTCCAACAGAAAAAAAAATGTAATCATTGGGGAAGGTAAAGCCCCTCAAAAATCTACCCCTTTCCCACTTGTCCAAGTTTTTTTGTGTACCAAGATACCGTTGTGTTGCAGTGTCGGGACGGGGTGAATATGAAAATGGTAAACAATACTGGACTTGTCAGCAGATGGGTCTATGAAATACGAGAGGGTTCCGGGGAACTTTTTTGAAAAAAGGGGACGGGTTCCTAAAGGGTCTGGGGAAAGAAAGAACGTTATCCATGAGAGAAAAGGGGGGAATTTTGAAGATAGTTAAAACGCCCTCATATGGGTGTGAAGCATGGGTGGTGAATGTTGAACAAAGAAAAAGACTGGAGGCTGTTGAGATGTGGGGTTTTGAAGACAAAATTTGGTGAATAATTTGCAGACCCGAGCTTGAGATTAGAGGGGGGTGAGGGGATTCTAAAAATATTTAAAAGGGGCCCGCGGAGGGGTTTTTTGAGGGGGACTCGAATATTTAGAGGAAAGGAGCGAAAAGAATGACTTAGGGGATGTATATGTCAGTGGTGGAAGGAAGTTGAGGTAAAGGGAGTCATAGGAAAGGTTGGAAAAAGGGGTAAAGGAGGTTTTTTGTTTGCCAGGGGTAGCTTCCACAAGCGGGATGGGTGTTTTTTTGACCTAACATGCTGTTGGAGCATGAGCACAGTAACATTTATGAAGGGTTCAAGGGAAAACCCAAATTGAGTCCCGAAGGTGGGAAGTACATATTGTGAGGGGGAAAAATAAATATAATTATGCTTCCCTCTAGTGGGGCCCAGGCAGAACTTTTTTGGTGGGAGTTACCTTTCCTGGTGAACAGCAAGACTGTGGAGAGTCACTACACCTCCACACTTCTCCTGACGGGAAGGTGCTCTAAGGGGTATATTTTGTTTGTGGTTGATTTAGGGGTTACCAGTAATTTCTTCCATCTTAAAGTGAACATGCTCTCCTTTTTCTTTTTACGTGTTA
Source organism: Cherax destructor (assembly GCA_009830355.1). Classification (NCBI taxonomy): domain Eukaryota; kingdom Metazoa; phylum Arthropoda; class Malacostraca; order Decapoda; family Parastacidae; genus Cherax; species Cherax destructor. Next base: position 10,727 of record WNWK01037748.1, on the reverse strand, counting down.
TGTTTGCTTACTTGTGGTAACCATTATTTATTTATTTTTTTTTATAAAGCTCTGCTCCCGGGCCCTGGTCAGCTGGTACAGACGCCATTTTTGGGAAGGGGAGCTAGATGACGTCTCTCTGATTTGGTTTTTGTCTACTTTTCCACTTCTACGTCTTACGTACCTCGCCCAAAGGGGTGGCATACGAGAATTCATAACAACTCCCCAAAACCTTCCAACATCTCGTCTACACCAGAGACTCAACCTGGGCTTATATTCTCCTACTCTCCATCCTGCCAGAACCACAACGGCCTTTTTTTTTTATATATTTTATTAAAATTAAAATTCTTCGTTTATTTCCTACCCATGAGTCTTTATTTGTTTTTATTATTTTTTTCCCTTATATTTTTTTTCAGGTGGAAGGGTTCCCCCGAAAATATCTCCACCCCCCCGAAGGAGGGGGGTGGAAATATGTTGCAGTTTTTGAACAGTAGTGTAGAAGTGCCTCTGGCAAGGAAAAGTGATAGAATGAATTTATGAGAAAGTGTTTCTTCTTTTTCGGGTCACCCTTTTTCCCCCGGGGGAAAAAGGCTGATGGGTAAACAAAAAATTAAAAAATTTGCTTCTGTAGTCTTACAAGATTTTAGAAGATCCCCAGATTATTTATTGTACCTTCCTTGTTTTCTTCCAATTTCTCCATCAATTTTCTTTTTCATTTATCTGCCTCTTCCAATTTTGTTCCTTGAATATTTTTTCTCCAATTCCTGTGGGAGTGTAGCAACTTTTTCCAGGAGTCAAAGGGCTTCACCCCCTGATCCGATTTGTTTCTTCATTTATTTCATAAACATCCCCAATACTTTTCATTGAGCAGTCATTGTTTTCTTCACTGTGTCTTTCCATCTCAGCTGTGATGTTCTCCTTGTTCTCCATTCACAATACCTAATTAATATTTCTTTCTTTTTTTCATTGTTTTCAGTTTGCTCTCCCGGTGTCTCAGAGTTTGGGTAGGATGAGTGAGGTTTACTCATCTATATGTATACTAATATGTGGTTGTACGGGCCCTGTCACCCCGGCCCCGCCTCTTCCGGGCGCTACTTGGGCCCTCTCCCTTTCGCTGGGGGCCTCATCGAACCTCTTCTTAAAGTTGTGTATGGATCCTGCCCCCCACATCACTCTCCATATTGTTCCAATTCCTGACAATTCTAAGACATAAGAAATATTCCAACATCCCTATGACTCACTGTTTTTAACCCAGTTTGTCCCCTTGTTCCTTGAAAATTTCCCTTTTTGATATTTTATACGTGTTATCATGTCCCCTTATCCCACCTGTCAGCCTTCCCTTGGTTAATTTCCCCTTAACCTCTCCTCACAGGACAGACCCCCTTTGCTAGGGACTAAATCTTGGGTTTAAAATTTTTTCACTTTCTCTAATTTCCTGACATTTGACCAGGGTGTTGGTTTCATACTGATGCTGCATACACGTTGTACTACAGTGTCCTTGAATTACTTTATACACATGTGTCAAAATGCTATCCTTAGGTTTGCTAGGCGCCCAAAGCTGCAGTAGTACTCATTATGATGCTCACCCCCCAAAATCCTTTTCCTTGAGAAAGGTTTGAGCCTTTGACCTCCTAGGCTATACTATATCTGTGGTCTTCTTTGTCCTTCCCCAAACCTTTTGACTTTCCCCGCTGGGGGTTAAAAATCCAGGAGCCATTTGTTGGACCAGGTTTGCAGCCTCTCCCGATCCCTTTGTAGTTTTACCTGATTCTCTCTGGAAGTCTTTTCTTTTCTTCACATAGTCTGAATGCATCTTTTCCATCATGTCATTCACATATCAAAAAAAGCACCTGCGTCACGGGGGGTGTTCCACAAGTCCCGGTTTGGGGCCCCTTTTTGTTCAAATCTACATAAACGACATAGATGAGGGGAAATTTAAAAGGGCATGGATTTGCCGATGACACCAAAATAGGCCTTCCAATTCATTCTGACGGGGCATTAAAAGCACTCCAAGATGATTTGAATAGACTGATGCAGTGGGCCGGAAAATGGGCAAAATGCATTTTAATATAGACAAATGCAAAGTTCTAAACATTGGACGGGGAAAATAACGATGCCACATATAAACTAAATAATGTAGATCTTAATATTACTGATTGCGAAAATGATTTGGGAGTTCTGGTTGGCAGTAATCAAAAACCAAGCCCAGGTCAGGTCACATTTATTTAAGGAAGGACCCGGCATCTGACCTAGTAGCACAAGTTAGTCAGGCCCAAACCCTCACACCCACCCCCCCTATTTATTTATCTTACCTTTTTTTAAAACTTCAAAAAAGTTTTGGGCCTCTATAATTTAACTCGGGAGTTTATTCCATTCATCGACAACTGTGCATAATTTTAACCCAATAAAGCTAACAGAATCCTTGGCTTCATATCAAGAAGTATAAATAATAGAAGTCCTCAGGTTGTTCTTCAACTCTTATATCCCTTGGTTTGGGGCCCCCATCTAGATTATGCTGCACAGTTCTGGTCACCGTATTCCCGAATGGATATAAATGCTCTGGAAAACTTAAAAGGGGGATAAAAAAATCCCATGTATCCCGAAATCTTTCCCTATGAGGATAGACTGAGGGCCCTGGAAACTTCACTCTAGAAAAAAGGGGGAAATTAGGGGAATGATTGAGGGCATAAAAAGGAAACAAGGGAAAAATAAAGAGGATGCAAATAACGTGCTAAAATCCTCCCAAGACAGGTCTTTAAATGTCTTTAAGTTAAAAAATCAGTTTCCCGGGAAGGATATAGGAAAGCACTGGTTTGGTAATAGAGTTGTCGATGAGTGGAATAAACTCCCAGTACAGTTATAGGGGCTAAAACTTTGTGAATTTTTAAAAAATGGGGTAAGATAAATACATGAGTGGGTGCGGGGGGGTGTGAGTTGGACCTGACTAGCTTGTGCAAGGTCAGATGCCGTGCTCCTTCCTTAAGTGAATCTGACCTGACCGGGACTAAAGGGGCATTGGCTTAAGCCGGTAGGAGTTTGGACCCCTCGCATGGGCCTGTAAGCCCCTTGGTGTGCAGAGGCCGGGTTTGAGTTTTGAGAGAGTTTTTGGACAGCCTACAGGCTGAGCAGCCTGCAAAAGGGAAAAGGGAAGGGAGGTGTCAGGGAGCCTCTCTGTTTATAAATTTTTATGTTTTTTCCCTTCACTAGTAGCAGTGTACGGGTAAAGGCTAATGTGGTATTGGGTAAAGGTGAACTGGAGTGTGGTGATGTTGGTTATAGTAGAGTAAAATTGTAGGTTGTATATATTTTTTACTTTTAATATATATTTATATTTCTGTATAGGGAGTTTTGTCCTTCCTCATAATATATTGACCTTTTTAAATTTTGCTTCATAACTTGTATAAAGGGAAACGTGTTGGCCCTAGAGTGGTTTCTTTTTCAATTTTTAAAAAATTTAAATGCCCCTAGACAGACAGGTCGTTTACCCTTTAGGAGCCACGACTTTTTTTTGCGTTACACAGTCAAAAACGCTTAACATTGATGATGTTGTGGTGTTTTGGAAAACTTTATGCGAATTAAAATTGTTTTGGGGTTTTTGACTTTAATTTTTCCCGGGGTAAACTAGAATGATCCCTGTATTGTACTTGTAATATATATCAATAAAATATCCAAAAATAATGTAGGGGTAATGATTTACCTATTGGGAAAGCGTTTAGCATTTAAATTTGGATTATCCTGGTTATGTCTAAAATAGGGGGACCGGGAGATATATGTGTGTGATATACATAAATGCTATCATTGAATGTCTATCCCTGGAAAAATTCATGTTAGTAATGTTAAAACATGACTCACGAAATCAAAAATTGACACTATTGAAAAAAAACCATTCCACGGGTGGGGAAAAACCCGCGGTCAAAAAACCTTCCAGACCGAAAGCTACCCACTGGGCCAGCTGGCTACAAAAGTTCACCCAACTAGATATATTTATATACCATAGTAGGGTTAAATGGGCATCACTGTGACGACTTTTTGGGCGCGTAGGCCTTGAGTTTCATGACTCTCTGACCGCGGGTTCTACCCCACCGTGGTATGGAATGTTAAAACATATTTGGAGAGGAGACATAGAGTTGAATTTACTATGATTTTTCTTATTTTCATTTTCTGTTTTATGCATTTTAAAAAATGAGATGCACCATTAGATTGTAAGGCTTGGGGGCTCTAAAAGGGAGGCCCAAGAGTTTTGTAATAAGACACATGAGTTTTTTCAGTAAAAATTTGGGTTATTCTGGTTAAACATGCACTAAATAGTAAATATTACACCTTTATAAGAAAGGGCACACCAGGTCTAGATTGAACTGCGGTTGATTAAAAAATTTTGATCCAAGGGGGTTGGAGCCCCCAAAAACATTTGGGACCCGGGGAGATGGAGCAATGATATTGGGCATAGGGGGGAGGTGAGATGGAAGTGCAGGGGGGATGGGGGGGGGTCTTGATCTGAGGAAATGGAGCAGGGGGGGGAAATCAAGGCATGAAAAGGGGGTGAAGACCCCCACTGCAGAAAATTTGATCCAAGGAGTAGGAGAGTCCAAAAAAATTGATCATGGGGAAATTTGGGGTAAGGGTGAAAGGGTCCAGGAGCTTGAGATCAACCACCAGACACAGACCAAAAAAAAAAGGGAAAAATTTGGGAAAAATTCGAATAAATTTAAAAAAATTTGGGAACCCTCTAAAACTTGATCCGAGGAGTTGGAAGAGAAGGGTGATCTTGGGTTCTTGGAGTCCCCGGGGCAAAAAGGGAAAACTTGACCCAAGGAGATGGATGGGAAAGGAGGGGGAAGAGAGAGGCATGGGTAGGGATATAAAGGGTAGGGGAGAGGAAGTGGGGGGGAGATGGAAGTGGAGGAGATGGAAGTGGGGGGGAGATGGAAGTGGGGGGGGGAGATGGAAGTGGTGGGGGAGATGGAAGTGGGGGGGAGATGGAAGGGGGGAGAGGGAAGTGGGGGGGAAGATGGAAGTGGGGGGGAGATGGAAGTGGAGGAAGATGGAAGTGGGGGGGAAGATGGAAGTGGAGAGGGAGATAGAAGTGGAGGAGGAAATGGAAGTGAAAGGGGGAGAGGGGAAGGGGGGGGAGAGGGAAAGGTGGAGGAGGATGGGGTGGGGGAAGAGGGAAAGGTGGAGGAGGAGATTTAAGTGGAGGGAGAGATGGAAGTGGGGGGGGGAAATGGAAGTAAAGGGAAGGAAGGGGGGGAGATGGAAGTGGGGGGGGAGAGGGGAAGTGGGGGGAAAATTGAAGTGGGGGGGAAGATGGAAGTGGGGGGGAAATAATGGGGGGGAACATGGAAGTGGAGGGGAGATGGAAAGGGAAGGGGAAGGGGAAAGGGGGGAGATGGAAGGGGAGGGGAGATGGGGTGGAGGGGAGATGGAAGTGGAGGAGAAGAGGGGGAGGGATCATAGCCCCGGCCCAAAAAAAGGGAAAATTCGAAAAATTCGGAAACTTCCTAAACCTGATACGAGGAACTGGAGCTGGGAAGAAAATCATGATTTAAAAAGGGGGGTGGATCCCCCAAACGAGCCCCCCACCTACCTCTCTGCCATCGACCACTAAGGCCCGCCCCCTCTGGCACCAACCGCCTGGCATCCCCCTTTTTGGGGCCCAAGAGCTTCCCTTAACCCGACCGCTTTGGCACATTGAGTACTACCATATTATATTGGTTTAATAGGTTTAAGCCTATCGGCTACGTGGTGTTCATTAAGGCTGAATGTTTAGTGTTAACCACCAGAGAAGAATACTTTATTCTTTAAACCAGAGATGACTGTAATTCCCCGTTTATATAAAACAGGGTGACTGTAAATTCCCCCTTTATATACACAGTGATGACTGTAAATTCCCCGTTTATATACACAGTGATGACTGTAAATTCCCAGTTTATATACAGAGGATGACTGTAAATTCCCAGTTTATATAAACATTGGGTGACTGTAAATTTCCAGTTTATATACACAGTGATGACTGCAAATTCCCAGTTTATATACACAGAGATAAACCTTTGGGCGTATATATCCTTGGGAAAATTATTACTGGGTATTCCAGATTGGTAACTTCAACAGCTTCCCGATGTTTTTCTTTCTTCCTAAAACTTTTCGATTTCACATCATTTTTTATCTTGAGAACGCCTCATCCAATAGGTTTCACATCATTTATATCTTGAGAACGCCCCATCCAATAGGTTTCACATTATTTATATCTTGAGAACGCCTCATCCAATGGGTTTTAAATCATTTATATCTTGGGAAAGCCTCATCCAATAGGTTTCACATAATTTATATCTTGAGAACCCTCATCCAATAGGTTTCCCCATCATTTATATCTTTTTGGGGGGCCTCATCCCAAAAGGTTTCACATCATTTATATCTTGAGAACACCTCATCCAATGGGGTTTCCCTCATTTATATCTTGAGAACGCCTCATCCCAAAAGGTTTCACATCATTTATATCTTGAGAACGCCTCATCCAATAGGTTTCACATCATTTATATCTTGGGGAACGCCCCATCCAATAGGTTTCACATCATTTATATCTTGAGAACGCCTCATCCCAAAAGGTTTCACATCATTTATATCTTGAGAACGCCTCATCCCAAAAGGTTTCACATCATTTTACGGGGAACGCCCCCATCCAATAGGTTTCACATCATTTATATCTTGAGAACGCCTCATCCAATAGGTTTCACATCATTTATATCTTGGGGAACGCCTCATCCAATAGGTTTCACATCATTTATATTTTGGAGAACGCCCATTCAATAGGTTTCAAGTTTTCAACACTTGTGTATGGTAACAATAAACAAGGTCTTGGGACAATTTGGTTTCACGATCCCTATCACCATAGTTGTTCTTCCCATTCCTATTCTTAGGGAAAAGGCATCCAGCCCTTTCCCAAAAATCCTTCGCAGCACAGCTTCATATATACAGAAAAGTTTCCCCCCAAAAAAGCGACGACTACAGAGAATAAAATTAAAAAAAGGGTAGATGGAAATATGACAATTTTGTTGAAAAAAGAAACGTGAAATTTTCATTCCGATAAATCACTTTAAAATTTAAAAAAGTTTTCCTCTTTTGAACGACTTCAATATTTAATTGTCGAAGCATAAAAGGGCCCAGGATACCACCTATAGGGTTTTGTTGGCATGCACGCAAACCTTTTTTTTTGAAAAATAGAAAAAAAAACAAAAATTGGAATCGTTGAAGCCTTGCCATAACTGGGTAATGATTCATCTGATTGGCTTAAATTTTTCACCACCGGTGTTTCTGTTTTTTGACTTGTGTTTCCATTGGGTGCCATAAGTCTAAATTTGCCAGTTTTATTGAATAAACATTAATATTCGTTTTTATATAATAACTAAACAATAGTTTTTCTGATTGGCCTCAAAATATTACTGGTAATGTGTTAGATGAGAATGGTGATAACTCTAAATTTAGTCCGAGTTCCTACAGATTTGTTGTTTACAGAAATAGTTAAAAAAATTGAAATCACTGGAATCAGATCAATTACTGGTGAATGCTTTTTCCGATCGTCTTCAAACTTTTACCAATGGTGGGGCTTAAAGCTTGCTACTCTGAGCTGCGTCAATTTGAGTTTGTCATTTTTTAAGGAAGTTGTTTCCTAGAGAATGCCTTTTCCTATCAGCTTCAAACCCTTCATGATGGTACATATCAATATTTTTGTCTGCCAATTTTATCAAACTGAACTTTTTGCAACAACAAAAATCTGATATTTTTTCTTACAGGATTGTAGAGAACTTTTAATAGGAAATTAATGAAAAAAGTTGTCCTGTATTTATAAGTATAATTAACAAGGGGAGACTCCTATTTTTCCAAAAAAAAAAATTAGCTACATTTTTGTTAGATTTTTCACAAGTTTTCATTTATTACTCGAGAACTCCTTACTGATCGGCTTCACTTTTTGAAGGTTTCTCCAACTTACTTTGTGCAAAGTGTATGGAACTACTTGCATGTGTGGGTACCATTTCCAAATTTTGTTTCCGTGTTATATGTGAACACAGGCACCTCCGTGTTATATGTGAACACAGGCACCTCCGATCAAATTCAAAGTTTGAACACTCGTGTATCCTGCTCAGAGGAAGTTTCGTATATTGAATGAACTATGGGGTCATCATTTTGCTTCTTTTAAACACAAAATGGTATAGTATTATTTTACTTAATTTAATTATTTTGCCTTGCTGCTGCTAATTCCAATCATTCTGGAATGGTTTTGAAGAACTTCAAAAATCCTCAGAAATACATTTGTGAAGGTGCAATTTTAACCATTTCATGTTAGATAAACATTAATTTATCTCAACTGAACGACTTGTGTAGTTAATAACTGATGCATCTTAGGTAGGGGATAGTGACTATTAATTTTCGTTAATTTGCAGGTAAATTTGTAGATTTGGTAAAACAGTTAAAAATTGGGATTGTTAGAATCCGTGCTGCCATAACTTTATGAACACTGGTGAAGCTTAATGAACACTGGTGAAGCTTAATGAACACTGGTGAAGCTTAATGAACACTGGTGAAGCTTAATGAACACTGGTGAAGCTCAATAAACACTGGTGAAGCTTAAAGAACACTGGTGAAGCTTAATGAACACTGGTGAAGCTTAATGAACACTGGTGAAGCTCAATGAACACTGGTGAAGCTTAATGAACACTGGTGAAGCTTAATGAACACTGGTGAAGCTTAATGAACACTGGTGAAGCTCAATGAACACTGGTGAAGCTTAATGAACACTGGTGAAGCTTAATGAACACTGGTGAAGCTTAATGAACACTGGTGAAGCTCAATGAACACTGGTGAAGCTTAATGAACACTGGTGAAGCTTAATGAACACTGGTGAAGCTTAATGAACACTGGTGAAGCTCAATGAACACTGATGAAGCTTAATGAACACTGGTGAAGCTTAATGAACACTGGTGAAGCTTAATGAACACTGGTGAAGCTTAATGAACAATGGTGAAGCATAATGAACACTGGTGAAGCTTAATGAACACTGGTGAAGCTTTATGAACACTGGTGAAGCTTAATAAGCACTGGTGAAGCTTAATGAACACTGGTGAAGCTTAATGAACACTGGTGAAGCTTAATGAACACTGGTGATGCTTAATGAACACTGGTGAAGCTTAATGAACACTGGTGAAGCTTAATGAAAACTGGTGAAGCTTAATGAACACTGGTGATGCTTAATCAACACTGGTGATGCTTAATGAACACTGGTGAAGCTTAATGAACACTGGTGAAGCTTAATGAACACTGGTGAAGCTTAATGAACACTGGTGATGCTTATTGAACACTGGTGAAGCTTAATGAAAACTGGTGAAGCTTAATGAACACTGGTGAAGCTTAATGAACACTGGTGAAGCCTAATGAATACTGGTGATGCCTAATGAACACTGGTGAAGCTTAATGAACACTGGTGATGCTTAATCAGCACTGGTGATGCTTAATGAACACTGGTGAAGCTTAATAAACACTGGTGAAGCTTAATGAACACTGGTGAAGCCTAATGAACACTGGTGAAGCTTAATGAACACTGGTGAAGCTTAATGAACACTGGTGATGCTTAATGGACACTGGTGAAGCTTAATGAACACTGGTGAAGCTTAATGAACACTGGTGAAGCCTAATGAGCACTGGTGAAGCTTAATGCACACTGGTGAACCTTAATGAACACTGGTGATGCTTAATCAACACTGGTGATGCTTAATGAACACTGGTGAAGCTTAATGAACACTGGTGAAGCTTAATGAACACTGGTGAAGCTTTTTGAACACTGGTGAAGCTTAATGAACACTTGTGAAGCTTAATGAACATCTGGTGATGCTTAATCAACACTGGTAAAGTTTAATGCACACTGGTGAAGCTTAATGAACACTGGTGAAGCTTAATGCACACTAGTGAAGCCTAATGAACACTGGTGATGCTTAATGAACACTGGTGAAGCTTAATGCACACTGGTGAAGCTTAATGAACACTGGTGAAGCTTAATGAACACTGGTCATGCTTAATCAACACTGGTGATGCTTAATGAACACTGGTGAAGCTTAATGAACATTGGTGAAGCTTAATGAACACTGGTGAAGCTTAATGAAAACTGGTGATACCTAATGAACACTGGTGAAGCTTAATGAACACTGATGAAGCTTAAGGAACACTGGTGAAGCCTAATCAACACTGGTGATGCTTAATCAACACTGGTGAAGCTTAATGAACACTGGTGAAGCTTAATGGACACTGGTGAAGCTTAATGAACACTGGTGAAGCTTAATGAACACTGGTGAAGCTTAATGAACACTGGTGAAGCTTAATCAACTATGGTGATGCTTAATCAACACTGGTAAAGCTTAATGAACACTGGTGATGCTTAATCAACACTGGTGAAGCTTAATCAACACTAGTGATGCTTAATCAACACTGGTGAAGCTTAATGAACACTGGTGAAGCTTAATCAACACTGGTGAAGCCTAATGAACACTGGTGAAGCTTAATGAACACTGGTGAAGCTTAATGAACACTGGTGAAGCTTAATGCACACTGGTGAAGCTTAATCAACACTGGTGATGCTTAATCAACACTGGTGATGCTTAATCAACACTGGTGATGCCTAATGAACACTGGTAAAGCTTAATGAACACTGGTGAAGCTTAATGAACACTGGTGAAGCTTAATGAACACTGGTGAAGCTTAAAACT
>WNWK01037747.1:0-18317 GCA_009830355.1 Cherax destructor | reverse complement strand
TCTGAAGTACTTGTAGCCCGGGGTCTGACAGCTGTAGCCCAGGGGTCTGACAGTACCTGTAGCCCAGGGGTCTGACAGTACCTGTAGCCCAGGGGCCCTGACAGTACCTGTAGCCCAGGGTCTGACAGTACTTGAGCCCAGCGGTCTGACAGTACCTGTAGCCAGGGTCTGACAGTACCAGCCCAGGGTCTGACAGTACCTGTAACCTGGGGTCTGACAGTACCTGTAGCCCAGTGGTCTGACAGTACCTGTGCCCAGGGTCTGACAGTACCTGTAGCCCCCGGGACTACAGGTACTGTCCGGGCCAGGGCCTAAACTGTCAGGCCCAGGGCCTAAACTGTCAGGCCCAGGGCCAAACTGTCAGGCCCAGGGCCTAACTTCAGGCCCAGGGCCTAAACTGCCGGGCCCCCTGGGCCTGACTTCCTGTAGCCCAGGGGCATACAAAACCCAAATCTTGTCACGCTCAACACCATTGTTAACGACGAATTACTAAAAATATCTACATGGATGACAGCCAATAAACTTACACTCAACACTGATAAGACCTATATTTTGTTTGGCAACAGAGCAGGTGATGCACAATTAAACATTAAGATCAACAACACTCCTATTGCTAAACATAATGAGGGCAAATTCCTGGGCCTTCACCTCGACAGTAATCTGAAATTCAGCACTCATATCCAACACATAACAAAGAAAGTGTCCAAAACTGTGGGGATCCTCTCTAAGATACGTTACTATGTACCACAATCAGCCCTACTCACACTATACTATTCACTCATCTATCCGTACGCCACATATGCCATTTGTGCTTGGGGATCAACAGCAGCAAGACACCTAAAGCCAATAATAACCCAGTAAGAATTATCATGCAATCCAACGCTAGGCAACACCCCCCCCCCCCACTCTTCAAAGACCTAAACTTACTCACTGTTCAGAACATCCACACTTACTACTCTGCTTTCTACATTTATAGAACCATAAATACCAACTTTAACCCCGAGCTAAAACACTTTCTTGACAGTTGTGACAGGACCCATAGACATAATACCAGACACAAACATCTCTTTGACATTCCCCGTGTCCGACTAAATCTATACAAAAATTAATTGTACATAAAAGGGCCTAAAATCTGGAACTCCCTGCCTGAAAACTCTAGAACTGCAGACACAACCTCCATTTTCAAAAGCACCGTTAAAAAACATCTTATCTCACTTACCTGTAGCTAACCACATGCAAACTACTTTATCTTGCACATATCCACAACAAAATACACTTATTGATATCTGTGATTCCCCTTTAATTTACACATGACTGTAACCAAGATTCTAATACAACTATTGCTTCATAATTCTTAAGCTAGTCATAAGTTTACCTAAGACACTCCAATATAGAAACTGTATCATGCCAACACGTCACCATTTCCATTAATATATAAACTAATTGTTAAATTCTTAAATTTTTGTACTACCTCAGTTTTGTAAACCTAGTTAATCACTACAATTACCTAACCTTAATACCATTATAATCATTGTGTGACTATAGAGTAAGATCTAGTATAAGACTGCCTGAAATGCCTAGGCATATTATTGGCCTTCTTGTAATTAATAATTCATAAAATGTATTAATAACATAATATGTAAAACCCACTTTGTAATATTATCAGAAATAAAGTTGATTGATTGAAAAAAAAATCCAGCTCTGTTTGTCAATAGTGAAACCAGTGGCCTAACCCCACCATTGGGGATAAATAACCCACGGGGTAAACTTGACTTTAATTAACTTTTTCTTTGGTATTTGCAAAGTTACTAAAGTTTAATTTCTAACCTTCCTGGTCCACCAGACTATTCGTATTAGTGGACCGTAGGCCCACATCTCTATTACAATTGAATAACGATACGCTTCGCTTGTTGTGTAGGCAAAATGTTTCGCCTACACAGTAGGCTGCATTTTTTTTCCCTGAAGAAATTAAAATTTTAGTTTCCATATGAGAACTTGTTAATGCATTAGAAACTTAGTCCACTTTCTGTAATATTCCTTTTTCGTGCACCGAGGTAAGAGGGGCTGGGCTTGTAGGATAAGGAAATACCTCTCTGGAATCACCCAGTGACCGGAAGACTCTTACTGTAAACAAACCAAAGTACGGGTGGGGTTAGAACCCATGGCGAGTGAGTCATAAAACTCCAGGCCAGTCGTAAGCCCGTACAAGGGTTTGTTGGCAATCGTGTTATTACGACTTCGTGAGCAATGATGACACCTACTGTAGTTTATATTACTGTTTTATTGATATCATACAGTATCCTGCCTGCATTTTCTGGTGCTGGTGGACTCATACTACTCATAAATAAGGCAAAATCGCCAAGACTTTAACTTGCATCGCTGGCTACAAATTGGCAGAGTTACACTGAGGATTGAAAGAGATGAAAACACTGAATGAGCAACTAATTCAGGTGTTGTTGTTGTTGATTTTGCAAAAGCCTTTGACAAGTGTGACCATGGTGTAATAGCACACAAAATGCGTGATAAAGGAATAACAGGAAAAGTTGGTAGATGGATTTATAATTTCCTAACACGTAGAACACAAAGAGTAGTAGTCAACAGAGTAAAGTCTGAGGCAGCTACTGTGAAAAGCTCTGTTCCACAAGGCACAGTACTTGCTCCCATCCTATTCCTCATCCTCATATCAGACATTGACAGGGATATAAGCCACAGTGCTGTGTCTTCCTTTGCAGATGACACCCGAATCTGTATGACAATGTCCACCGTTGAAGACACTGCAAGACTCCAAGCAGACATAAACCAAATCTTTAAATGGGCTGCAGAAAACAATATGAAGTTCAATGATGAGAAATTTCAATTACTCAGATACGGAAAACGTGAAAATTAAAATCTCATCGGAGTACAAAACTAATTCAACCACAATAGAGCGAAAAACTAATGTCAAAGACCTGGGAGTGATCATGTCAGAGGATCTCACCTTCAAGGACCATAACAATGTAGCAATTGCATCTGCTCGAAAAATGACAGGATGGATAATGAGAACCTTCAAAACCAGGATGTAAGCCCATGTTGACACTTACAGATCGCTTGTTCTATCTAGGCTGGAATATTGCTGCACACTAACTGCACCTTTAAGGCGGGTGAAATTGCGACCTTGAAAATGTGCAGAGAACTCACCGATGCATAAAGTGCGATAAACCACCTCACTACTGGGAACGCTTGAAGTTCTAAACCTGTACTCTCTAGAACGCAGGCGGGAGAGATACATTATTATATACACATGGAAAATTCTCGAGGGCTTAGTACCAAACTTGCACACAAAAATCACTCCGTACGAAAGCAAAAGACTCGGCAGGCGATGTAACATCCCCCCAATGAAGAGCAGGGGTGCCACTAGCACGTTTAGGGACAACACAATAAGTGTGAGGGGCCCAAGATTGTTCAACTGCCTCCCAGCATACATCAGGGGGATTACCAACAAGCCCCTGGCTGTCTTCAAGCAGGCACTGGACAGGCACCTCAAGTCGGTACCTGATCAGCCGGGCTGTGGTTCGTACGTTGGACTGCGTGCGGCCAGCAGTAACAGCCTGGTTGATCAGGCTCTGGTCCAACAAGAGGCCTGGTCACAGACCGGGCCGCGGGGGCGTTGACCCCTGGAATTCTCTCCAGGTAGACTCCAGGTAGACAGGTAATGAATTCCAAATTTTCGTGCCTTTTATATGCATTGAGTTTTTACATAGTGTTAGATGGACACGGGAACATCGAGGAGTGATCTGTGTCTAGTGTTATGGTCATGTGTCCTGTTAAAATTGGTAAGGAGAAGTTTGAGTGGTGGGTTAATATTTGCATAGAGTGTTCTATGTATGTAATAGGCACAGTAAAAAGTATGGATGTCTTGTATGGTGAGTAAGTTTAGGTTTTTGAATATTGGTGAAGAATGTTGTCTGGAGTGTGAATGTGTTATTATTCTAACTGCTGCCTTTTGCTGTGTTATTAGTGGTCTGAGGTGAGTTATTGATGTAGAGGCCCATGCACATATTCCATAGGTGAGGTAGGGGTAAAGGAGTGAGTGATATAGGGACTACAATGGAGTCGGGAATCGGCGTTTATACAACGACCAAATCGCGGTTAATGGTCTCTCTTGACAATAGTGAATGTTGTGAATATTCGCCGGTAACAATGTGGGACATTAAGTCCAAGAAACTGCAATAATAGAGTGATGATGTGTTAAATAGTGATCGACGCCGCCATTACGGGTTTTTGATGGAGGAAATGTGCGTCGGTTTGATCAGTGTTCATCGTACACAATTATTAATGGATTAACTTCTAACGAGGGTAAATTAGTGGGACATTAAACCGCCGTGTGAAGAGTGTTTAAAGTTATACGTATAAACTGTAATAAAGGGAAATAGTGAGAGGAGATGAATCGCTACTCCCGATCAACCATATGTTAAGTAAACGCCCGGTCCCGTGGGCGTAAGAGAGTTCGAGGAAATTAATCTTCTTTGACTCAGCGGGACAACCACCAACATCATCGTCTTGCCGGAAGAATAATCTCTACCGAGCAAGACCACGAGATCCGTCGAAGCATGGCGACAAGAATGTTGCTTCTTCCCCACCGTAAGTACTCTTCTTATCTTAGCAACCGTCTGGCCAGTAGGTATGTTGGGATAATGTAGGTCTGCGGTGGGAATGATAAGAATATTCCAGTGCACAGCAATGGCACGGATAAAGGGTGAGTGATATTAACAAGATGTACTCTTTCCTCCTTCCCCCCAATCAGTCAGATATTAACCCATACAGTCCACTAAAATTAACAATGCCAATTTATTAAGAATGGTGTTACTCATTCTTAATAAACTGGTCAAGGATAGATGTGGATTTAGAGTGAGAATATCGAAGAGACCCCTTGGATGCGACCAGGAGTGGGTCACGTTTTCTCACACTCCTCAAAGGGGGTAACCGCGGTAAAATTATACTAGTCGGCCAACTCCCCGGGAGATTATTTTGTTGGAAGTGGCGGTGAAACCCAGACAGGTAATCTCTTAATTCCCCACAAGAATTACAAGGTTGCTTCCCCTGGTTCCTACCCATCTAACTATATGTGAAACTCTCAGAATACATCAGAAAACTGTTACCAACAATGACAAGTGTAATGACTTCGACTTTTGAGTAAATTTTTAAAGATATGAACGCATAAGTGAACCATTGTGTGGATGACCTGTCTGTTTTCATCAGGCCACGGTGCCCCGTGGCCTGATCGCTAAAGCTCTCGCTTCACACGGCGAGGGTCTGCGTTCGATTCCCAGCTCGGGTAGAAACATTGGGCGTGTTTCTTTACACCGGTTGTCTATGTTCACTCATCAGTAAAATGGGTACCTGGGAGTTAGTCGACTGGTGTGGGTCGCATTCTGGGAAAAAACCTAATTTGCCCGAAATGCTCTGTATAACAAGGGATTTTCTATATAGTAGTATGTCATTGATGGCAGCTAGGCCTGTATACCTTGTACGTGTTTTTTTTTTTCAACAAGTCAGCCGTCTCCCACCGAGGAAGGTTGACCCTACGTAGGTGTCACTCTATCAAAATTCCATTGTGGTTCACGATTGGCGACTAAGAAAATCCCCAAAAAGAACATACTTTCATCATCATTCAACACTTTCACCACACTCATACATAATCACTGTCTTTGCAGAGGCGCTCAGATACGACAGCTGAGAATAGTCCCTCCCAGCTCTCACTATCCCAGACCCCTCCTTTAAAGTGCAGGCATTGTACTTCCCATTTCCAGGACTCAAGTCCAACTAAATCAATTAACTGGTTTCCCTGAATCCCTTCACAAAATGTTACCCTGCTCACACTCCAACAGATCGTCATGTCCCAAAAGCCATTCGTCTCCATTCACTCCTATCTAACACGCTCACACATGCTTGCTGGAAGTCCAAGCCCCTCGCCCACAAAACCTCCTTTACCCCTGGTCAAAGAGACATTCGGGTGTGTGCTGATAATCCTTTATTAAGATACAACATAGCGAATGCTCCTAGCTGCAAAGAAACAAAGTAAACAAATTAGGATGCACACCTGACTAGGTAAGCTCACATTGTACCTCCTAGTCCTAATATATCATTAATGTTCACTGTACGGACGGAAATCTATAGTGGGTGTGCAGTGCCTTTCCTACATACACGTAATACTGACTTACATATTAGGAAGGTGATATGTGTTCGTCGGCCCGCACTCCGTTTGTTTACACTTGAGTTAGTTTCTCTGCCTCACCTGCAGGCGGCACGCGGTGCCGCCGGCACCCAACTTTGACTCGCTATGTCACGTCACCTACATCCCACATCCCCCCCAGTTTCCAGCAGGAAACTCCTCACTCGGTGACGTAATCCCGTAAGTACGCCGGCGGACGTCTGTCTCTGCGAGGTCTTGGAGGTGGTGATGCAGGAGTGTGTCGTGATATGGTCTGGTCGGGTCCTGGCACTTCTGCCCGTGGGACTGTCTGGTCCATGCGCTCTATGGGAGGGTTTGGGTTCGTTGCTGTGCCGTGCGACTGTGGAGGTGTGGCTGCTAAGTCGGCATCGGGCGCCGGAGGCAGCTCGCCGTCCTGTACTTCACCACTGGCTGGTGTGGATGGAGTGCTGGAGGGCTGATGCCAAGCATATGGTGATGACACAGGCTGGTTGGTATTGGCTTGCCCCTGGATGTGGCGTAGGAACCGCCGATTCCACAAAGTGAGCCGACCCGAGCCATCCACCTTGACCAGGTATTGGTCAAACAGCTTTGTTTCCACTATCACACCGGTCCTGTCCCATCTCGTGCTGTGATTCCTGGTCTGGTTTTGCAGAATCACCCGGTGACCGGGCGCTAAGGGGGGGAGCTGCCGGGTGTGGTGCTGTAGATTGTCGACTTGCTTGGCAAACCGCAGTCGGAGGGCCTCTTCTTGCATGCCCCATGTTTGACGCCACACTGGGTGAATCAATGGGTTGGTGAATACCTGCGTCCCTGGGGCGATGGGTAAGAGGTCCCGAAGATTCTTGCCGAAGATGATTTGTGCTGGTGACATGTTGGTCTGAGGGTCTGGAGTGTTTCGATACTGAAGCAGGACGGCAGCTACTGCCTCGGTGTCGAGGCTGCCATTCGCGTCAGTGTGCGATGTCAGTAAGCGCTTCATAGACTTGACCGCCACCTCTGCCCGCCCATTGGACTGCGGGTGGTATGCTGATGACAGGCGATGTCTCACGCCCCATCGTTGTAGGAGTGAAGCCGTTTCCTTTGCAGTGAACTCAGGGCCTCCATCTGTGCTCAATTCTTCGGGTACGCCGAACGTTGCAAAGTAATTGAGAAGGGCTGTGATGAAGCCCTTGGCGCCGGACTTAGATGCAACAACATGCGGCCAGCCACTGAACCTGTCCACAATGACTGTTATGGGGTATTATGGACTTGTTATGGGGGCTATTGGAACCCAGCATGTATTGTTGTAATTAAATAACATGAATGCCTAATTCTATTGAATTAATCAGCAGTACTGCTCAGGAGAGTTTACAAGGCTTGGCCAGCCTTAGAAGCTTGGGGGCTCATTTGACTGATTTTCTCAATATAATAGGTTATATAAATAATGCACACATTTTATTAACTAATTAAAATATAGTTGCATGTCTCATTGTAATAACATAAGATATATTGAGAGTACATGTGGAGATATGCAAAGTGATGTTTTTTTGTTTTGGGGGAGGAGCTTAGAGAGATGCTGGCTTCCCACAATGCTTCCTGAGAAAACATGGCTGCTAGAGTGAGCTGGAGTTGTTGTTGGCTCATTATAACTTGACTTCAGGGCTGAATGAGTGCCCAAAAGGTAATGGGGAGAGTTGTAAATCGATGTCACCATGACATTCTGTGATCTTCAGTGTATCAAGACACTGGAGGGTTGGGAAATGTTGAGAAAGAGAGAGTTGTACATTATATGTATATACTTCTTAATATAGCTCTATTTTTATAATGTTGGTTTAAATAACCTTTGAGAGGAATGAAAAAGGACCAATAAGTTTTCAGATGCAGCAGCTAACCTGAGTAAGTATCTTTAGCCTAATAATGTCCTCCTTTTACCCTAAGACCTTTTGAGTAGATACCCTATGCTAGTACATGTAGAACCTTGATGATAAATAAGGGAAAATAACATAACAATGACCAAGTACCCAATGCCACGCAACACGCAGAAGTCAGCAGCAATGGCTTGGAAGGGGTTGCTTGGTACGCATGGTTGTACTGGTGGCATGCATGGCTGGGAAGGTGACATTCCCCAGCATGCATGGCACCTGGATCGTGTGCCCTCAATATCTCTGGTGATGCCGGGCCAAAAGACGGCGCCTAATGCCCTACTGTGCATGCGACTGGTGCCTTGGTGAGCAGCATGAAGTGTCTGTAGTACCTCATTCCGAAGTGCCTGTGGTATCACAATCCTGTGGTCCATCATGACGACCTCGTCCACGAGAGATAATCTGTCGCAGTACTGCCAGTATGGCTGCAGTTCCTCGGATAAGGCATCGCGGGATGGTGGGAACCCAACCTCGACTAGTGGCATGAGCAGTTGGAGGTCATGGTCTGCAGAGGTGCCCCTCTTGACTCTCTCCCATGTGACAGTGTCAAGCGAGTCCGCAGCTGATCTTGCCGCCGCCACGAGTAGTGTCTCCAGGTCATCATGGGTACCTGCTGGGAGCCGGACCGGGGACAGAGCACACAACTCGCTGGCTGTGTCCATCGGGTCTGTGGCTGATGGATATTGAGACGTAGCATCTGCCGCTGGAATAGTCTGGCCGGGCACGTGCACAATCTGGTATTGCCACATGAGGGTGTGCTGTTTGAGTCTGAAGAGCCTCGGATTGGTGATGTCATCTAGTGCCTGATCCCCAAGAATTTTCATGAGCGGCTTGTGGTCGGTCGTTACGATGAGATCTCGGCACCCCATGGTGAAGAAGCGGCTATCCTCCAGTGCCCAAGCGACAGCTAAGGCTTCTCCCTCAATCGGTGCGTACCGCTTCTCGGCATCCCTTAAGAAGCGAGACCCGGCCAGTGTTATCTTCCAACCATCTGCACAGCACCCGGGAATACCACCGTCACAGCTGCAATGTTTCTGGCGTAGCCAATATCCCACCCCTGTTCGAGACCAGTCAGGGTTGAGGCACGTCCGCCTGCTGGGGTCAAATATCTCGACTCCTGTCGCGATCTCCTTGATGATTGCCTCTTTCGACCGATGGAACGCCTCTTCCAGTTCTGGGTCCCATTTGAAGCAGACCTTAGGGCTAAGGAGCAGTTTGAATGGCTCCATCATGTCCGTGGTCCTGCCGTAGTGTGATACCTGGTTAACCAGCCCAAACCAGGCCCGCACGTCCGTAATGTTGGAGGGTCTGGGAAATGTCGCGATGGCATTTAGGTATTTCGGTAGAGGTTTCACTTCGGATTTGGTTATCTGAAACCCTGCAAATTCCACTTCCATCGAGGCGAACTGAAACTTAGCTGTGTTGAGGATTACACCGTTGCGTCCTACGAGTTCCAGGTAGTCAATCACTTGCCACCAATGTTCCTTCAGATCTGTGTCCCAAATGATAGCGTCATCCACGCACTTAGTCTTTCTGGGTACATCAGCGATGATGGCGTCGTACCGCTGTGTGTAGGCGTCCTGCGACGCGAAGAAGCCCATTGGCGAACGACAGTAGCGGAACCTACCTTGCTCGGTCAGGAACGTTGTCTTGTGGCGATCCTCGGGCTGGATCTCAATGGAGTGAAAGCCATTCCATGCATCTGTGACAGTCTTGACTGTGTGAGGTGGAATGGCCTTCGCCTGTTTAATGGGTGGGACGGTGTGATGGGTTTCCCGTACACTTTGGTGATTTAGCGGTTGCAGATCCACTGTACGACGGGGCGTGCCATCCGACTTGGGTGTCAAGACCATACTGTGAAGCCATGTCACAGGTGTGTTCGGAGGTACCCGCTCTATGACGCCTAGTGCCACATCCCTGTCAAGTTGGTCTGACACCTCCTGTTGCCAGTGAACTGGGACATTTGGAGGTCTCCTGGTCACCACCGGTTGCACCTCTGGGTCAACCCGAATCGCCATGGGGGGGCCTGTCATTGCGGGGAGCGGCTGGTGAGGGCATACGTTGAAGGTCGATGATGCGTACCTCTCCAAGAGCCATATCTTCATCTCTGCTGTGGACTCAAGTGATGGTACTATGGGCAGACTCGCCGGGCGGGGAGGCGGTGCTGTACGCTGTGGGCATCCACATACTGCCACCGTGGAGCGGGTGCCTGTATGCACAGCATTCCCGAACATGCCAGTGTCCGTAGCACCAATTCTCAGAAAGTCCGGCCCGATAACCCTCAGCTGTTCCAACGCAGTTCGGCTCAGGTAAAACCGGCTAGTGGAGTCTGTAACGTAGACCACAGTGGAGGTCTTGAGTTGCACCCCATTGTTGTTGCGACCTGACAGCGTAAGGAATACTGCACCCAGAACATTTATCTCTGCATTGTTTGCCGCAAGAATTCGTGTAGTGACACGAGTGAGGTGATGTTTTTGTAAACCCAACTTATTGAGTAGCCGCAGTCCCATCAGACAGGTTTGTGCGCCTGAATCGGCGATGGCAGAAATGCAGACAGACCGCCATGGTGGACATGGTGCCTTCATCCCAGCATAGGCCTTGCCGTCCACGGCTACTGTCAAAGACAAGGTCGGATGCGGTAGTGCCTCACCCGCGCCAGATCCTGTCTCGGTAGTGGCGACATAGTGAAACAGTGCCTCCACTGACCCGCTGGATGGCGGTGGGGGTGATTTACGGTTGCGTGGGTTGTTCTTTTTCCAGCACCCGAGACACAACGTGAACTCCTTGAGTCTGCCTCTCACTGTACCGAATTGGGGAGTGAGGGAGCCGCATTGGCACCGTATCTTGCGCCTCATCTGGGCCTGCTCGCCATGATCCTGTGCTGGGGCTGGTGTCACCTGGCTGCAGCGTCCATGAATCATCTTCTTGTAGCCACTGGCCACCACCACCCATAGGTCCTCAGTCCCCATGGCACGGGCGGCGGTCTCTCTGCTATTGACGAGACCGATGGTGTCATTCAGAGTTCATGTGTCAATGTCTGTTGTCCCGAGAACCTCCTTCTTGATGTCGTCATTGGCCAGACCACTTAAGAGAACCAATTTGACGATGTCATCCGTGTAGTCCACGGCGACGGTGCCAGGGCAGGTGGCCACACTAAAGGTCCCCGTTTTGGTCCAATGACAGACATTGGCCAACCCACGTAGTCTCGCCACATACTGCCTGACGTGTTCCCCTGGGTCCTGCTTCGTCTGAAGCAGTGTTGCCCATCTCACACTCAGCGCCACGCTCAGCACCGTGAGTCGTTTCATGGCGTTTAAGACCTCTGTCTCAGAGTTGCCGGCTATTGTCGGGGTTTCCCGGAACAATGAGGCTTCTAAATCTGGCTCACAGCAGGCCAGGAGCTGAGCAGTGACCTGACCCGGCGTCAGGTCAGTCCCGTTCTTAAACATGTCCCACCGGCGGGTAAATGCAGCCCAATCATCTTCACCGATGCCTTGTTGTAGAGTTGGGCGGTTGATTTTCGGAGGTTTCTGTCGGGTGTCCCTAGTGTCATGCACATTCCTCTGATGTAACTGCATCAGTGCAATGCATGTCGGCATGTCATCTGCCGTCTTCACCTCTGTGCACCCTGCAGCCTCGCAACTCAATGACACAGCCATTTCCACCGGGTATGCCTAGGCTGGGCTACCACTCCAGCTCCTTAACTTATATAATATCTAGGAGCATGGTCAAAGAGACATTCGGGTGTGTGCTGATAATCCTTTATTAAGATACAACATAGCGAATGCTCCTAGCTGCAAAGAAACAAAGTACACAAATTAGGATGCACACCTGACTAGGTAAGCACACATTGTACCTCCTAGTCCTAATTTATCATTAATGTTCACTGTACGGACGGAAATCTATAGTGTGTGTGCAGTGCCTTTCCCTACATACACGTAATACTGACTTACATACTATTAGGAAGGTGATATGTGTTCGTCGACCCCGCACTCCGTTTGTTTACACTTGAGTTAGTTTCTCTGCCTCACCTGCAGGCGGCGCGCGGGTGCCGCCGGCCCGCCAACTTTGACTCGCTATGTCACGTCACCTACATCCCACAACCCCCTCCCTCCAACCTTTTCTAGACCACTACCCCGTCTTCCTTCCCCTACAGATTTATACGCTCTCCAAGTCATTCTACTTTGATCCATTCTCTCTATAAATGACCAAACCACCTCAACAACTCCTCTTCAGCCCTCTGACAAATACTTTTAGTAACTCCACACCTTCTCCTAATTTCCACATTCCGAATTTTCTGCATAATATTTACACCACACATTGCCCTTAGACAGGACATCTCCACTGCCTCCAGCCTCCTCATCGCTGCAGCATTTGCAACCCATGCTTCACACCCATATAAGAGTGTTGGTACCACTATACTTTCGTACATTCCCTTCTTTGCCTCCATGGATAACGTTTTTTGTCTCCACAGATACCTCAACGCACCACTCACCTTTTTTCCTTCATCAATTCTATGGTTAACCTCATCCTTCATAAACCCATCCGCTGACACGTCAACTCCCAAATATCTGAAAACATTTACTTCTTCCATAATCCTTCTCTCCAATGTGATATCTATTTTTTCATTATTTAAATCGCTTGATTCCCTCATCACCTTACTCTTATCTATGTTCACTTTCAACTTTCTACCTTTACACACTCTCCCAAACTCGTCCACTAACCTTTGCAACTTTTCTTTAGAATCTCCCATAAGCACAGTATCATCAACAAAATGTAACTGTGCAACTCTCATTTTGCATTTAATTCCCCATAATTTAATCCAACCCCTCTCCCCAACACCCTAGCATTTACTTATTTTACAACCCCATCTATAAATATATTAAACAACCATGGTGACATTACACATCCCTGTCTAAGACCTACTTTTACCAGGAAGTAAACTCCCTCTCTCCTACACACCCTAACCTGAGACTGTACTCACAGATCAAGTGGGCAGGAAAAGACAACATAAACCTTCCACTAGAAATGACACTAAAAACCAATGTAAATATTATAATGACCCACAGCTACGCAATCTAACACATGCAGCTAGGAGGATTGGTAAAGCATACCGTGAGTGTAGAACCCCAGACCTTGTCAGAACATTCCAAGCTGCACTAACAAATGCAAGAAATAGAAAGCAAGAACTTAGGCAACAGGAATAAGAACAATTCGTTAATGGATTAAATAGGTCTACCCTTTAAGTCTGGCATGGAAAGGTATAAATAAAATAACCAGGAAAAGACTGGCAATGTTGCTCATCCCTTTCCACTTGAAAAAGCAAATGACCTCATAAATGACTGGTCCAAAAATCTCCAGGCATGAAAACCTGCCATCTCATATTAGAGAAAACTTAGAGAGTGCTTCTGAAGAAATGTTTGAACTGATTAATTTTATGAGCCAAAATATTGATGAGAGTGATTGCCTCTTCACAGAGTATGAATTAGATAACGCATTAACTAAAGGTCGATCAAATGCTCCTGGAGAGGATGGTATAACCTATGATATTCTCAGAACTTTAAGGCACGTGCCTAATAATCCTTTGTTGGCACTGTATAATACCAGTTACATTGAGGGAGTTCTTCCTACTTCCTGGACCAATAGTCTCATTGTGCCTATCCCTAAGCCCCAACAGCCTGATACATTTAGACCGATCTCCTTAACTAGCTGTCTTTGTAAATTTTTTGAAAGAATGATACTTAACAACAGTCCATCTATCATCATTCTATCATGCAGGAGGAGCCACATGTCTATGGTGCATCCAACAAAATAAGCAGACTCTTGGATGTCACCACCGCCCGCCTCCGGATGGGTTACAAGTATCTTTGGCAGGTTAAATCACCACCACCAGATGTAGACCAAACAAAATGTAAACTTTGTCAGTTGGATTATTGTCACACCCTGCATCATTATGTACTGGAGTGCGATAAAATTAATGAATTCAGAGACAACTCACTCAGAAATGTTCAAGATATGTCAAAGTATTTTATCCACAGTGGTATATTACAGACCATTCTGGAAAAATACCCTGACTTTGCTCCCTGTAAATAAAGCATTGCTACGTGTGTGTGTACTCACCTAATTGTACTCACCTAATTGTGGTTGCAGGGGTCGAGACTCAGCTCCTGGCCCCGCCTCTTCGCTGTCTGCTACTGGGTCTCTGCTCTCCCTGCTCCATGAGCTTTATCATACCTTGTCTTAAAACTATGTATGGTTCCTGCCTCCACTATATCTTTCTCTAGTCCATTCCACTTCCTGACTACTCTGTGGCTGAAGAAATGTTTCCTGACATCCCTTTGACTCATCTGAGTCTTCAGCTTCCAGTTGTGTCCCCTTGTTTCTGTGTTCCCTCTCTGAAACAACCTGTCACTATCTACCTTGTCAATTCCCCGCAGTATTTTGTATGTCGTTATCATGTCTCCTCTGACCCTTCTTTCCTCCAGTGTTGTTAGTCCTATTTCCCTCACCCTTTCTTCATAAGACAGACCCCTGAGTTGTGGAACTAACCTTGTCGCAAACCTTTGCACTTTCTCTAGTTTCCTTACGTGCTTGACCAGGTGTGGGTTCCAGACTGGTGCTGCATATTCTAGTATGGGCCTGACGTACACGGTATACAGTGTCTTGAACGATTCCTTGTTAAGGTAACGGAACGCTAATCTAAGGTTTGCCAGACGCCCATATGCTGCCGCAGTTATCTGGTTGATGTGTGCCTCCGAAGACGTGCTAGGCGTTATACTCACTCCAAGGTCTTTCTCCTTTGCCGAGGTTTGTAGCCTTTGTCCGCCTAGCTTGTACTCTGTCAGCGGTCTTCTTTGCCCTTCTCCGATCCTCATGACTTTGCATTTGGAGGGATTGAATTCGAGAAGCCAACTGCTAGACCAGATGTCGAGCTTGTCCAGGTCTGTTTGCAGCCCTGCCTGGTCCTCTTCCGATGTGATTCTCCTCATTATTTTCACATCATCCGCGAATAGAGACACTTCTGAGTCTATCCCGTCCGTCATGTCATTTACATATACCAGGAATAACACTGGTCCTAGGACTGACCCCTGCGGTACACCGCTCGTCACAGGCGCCCACTGTGATACCTCACCACGCACCAAGACCCGTTGTTGCCTCCCTTTGAGGTATTTCCTGATCCATTCCAGTGCCCTTCCTGTTATACCTGCTTGTTCTTCCAACTTCTTTACTAATCTCATGTGAGGAACTGTGTCGAAGGCCTTCCTGCAGTCCAGGAAAATGCAATCAACCCACCCTTCTCTCTCCTGCCTTACCTCTGTTACTTTATCATAGAACTCTAGGAGGTTTGTTACACAGGATTTGTGTGTGTGTGTGTGTGTGTGCACGCGCGTGTTGATTGCCTTTTAGTAAGTAAGTAAGTTTATTCAGGTATACACAAATACATTTACATACATTATCATACATAGCAGCATAGTGCACATGTCGATTGAAGGCTGGGCCTGTTTTGTGTGCGTGTGTGTGTATGTATATATGTGTGTGTATGTGTATGTATGTGTATGTATGTGTGTGTATGTGTATATGTAAGTGTGTATGTGTGACCCAACAATAAAATTTGCACCAAGAACTCATTACAGTTGTGATTGGGTGTAGACTAGTGAAGTGTTCATTGCGTTATAATTTGTTCATGATTGTAACCATGTATAAACGTAAGTAAGTAAATTTACTTACATGTTTCATTACCTTTGTAACTTGTGAGTTCATTACCTTTGTAGCTTGTTAGTTCATTACCGTTGTAACTTGCTCAGCTATCATAACTTTGGGGTCCAGTCCCTGGACCCATTATGTACCTCTGTAATCTTTTGACTACCGCCCACAGGATGGGTATGGGGTGCATAATAAAGATATCAAACTAAACTAACAGACTGTACTATAGAATCAGACACCAACTCTTACCCTCCCTCTATGGGTTCATGAAAGGTAAGAGTGTGCAGAATTGTATCTCCACCTTTCTCACCTCACACACCTCTACTAGTTTTACCACATTTCTTGATCTAAAATCTGCATTTGATATCGCGAACAGAACTGTTATACTACATGAACTAGCCAAAATGAATATTGGTGGTAGCCTACTCTGCTGGATAATAGGATACCTGTCAAACAGAGTATCCTCTGTCCTCTACCAAGGCTTTAGAAGCGAGTCTAAAGAAATGTCCCTAGGTACACCGCAGGGAGGAGTTCTCAGTCCCATGCTATTTAATATTCTGATTAATGCCCTCCTAAATGCTCTACCTGCCTCACCTAAACATATAGCTATAAGCTATGCTGATGACATCATGATCCATACAACAGGGCATAAAAAGATGAGTTCCGTTCTTAATGAAGTTCAAGCAATTTGTAATCGACTAGGCCTCATAATATCTTCCTCTAAAACAAAGATATTAACAAGCAAACGACATCCCCACCCATCTATTTGCAGGGTGAAAACATTAGCTACGTTAAAACTTACAGATATCTTGGTGTAGATGTACCCTTTACCAAATCTACTATACCACAACTAAATAAAAAATGCGAAGATAGACTAAATGCTCTTAAAGCTGTTGCTGGCTACAACCCCAACTATGATGCTAATGTGAGAATCGCGAGAATGATGTACATAGCCTATATTAGGTCCTTTATTGATTATGCTGCTCCCATGTTGATATTAGCTCGAGAAAGTTCTCTCCGACCCTTGGAGTTAATGCAAAATGAAGCTCTCAGAATTATTCTTGGCTGTCCCAAATCTACAAAGGTTCTTAATATGAGGAAGGAGCTTGGTATTACTAGTATCAGTGATAGGATTGTTGAGATTAACACTGTACTTGATATTAGAATGTTAAGAAATGAACCAGACACTGTCACAATGAATCTTACTAAATGTCTAGAAGTAAATACTCACAGATCTAAATGGATTGTGAAAACATGCAATTACATTAAGTTTACAACCTACATGAATTGTATCACTGTAGGCAACAAGAGCATTTCACCCCTCCATGGAAGATGTGTTCATTTAATATCACATACCTGCAAGTTCCTCTCAAGAAGCTCATTGCTAGTAATCCCTTCCTTAAATCACTTGTTAAAGCAACTGCTCAAGAAGAAATTTATCGCCTAGCTGGTAGTAATAAGTTATCTCAAGTTATATACACTGATGGATCTAAACAGGAGTCTTCTGGCAGGGCTGCATCTGCTCTGGTTGCCACCTCCCTAGTTAAGAACAATAATAATTTTTTTGAACTAGGCATAATAGTTAACAACTGGGCGTCTACACTGCAAACTGAATTGTTTGCAATCCTTATGGCACTAAAGCTAACTTATGACACTGAGCTTGACTCTATCATCATTACTGATTCTATGTCATCATTGAAGTCTCTTGACTCATATAATGACTCTAACAGCATGCTCATTGGAGAAGCCAGGTATAGATACTCAAAAATCCGGGACAAAGGAATTAAAGTACATTTGCTATGGATTCCGTCACACATTGGATTACTCCTTCATGATAAAGTTGATATGTTAGCCAAGAAGAGCATCCATAAGGAGAATGTAGAATATAACTTTGGTATATCTGTGTCTAGCATTATGAATAATATTAGGAGAGAAATAAATAATGAAAATTATAGCTATAGGAATGCAGTTAGAAGCCTGAGTAGATCTATAACCCACTATGATAACATGAACATAGATAAGTATGTTTATGGAGCAACTTGCAATTTGAACAGACTGACTGATGTTGTAGTGGCCAGGCTTCGGCTTGGCTACAAGTACTTCTGACAGTTTGGGAGATACACAGATGATGATCAAACTAAATGCAAATTATGTGATCAGGCATATGGTCACTGTCTTGAACACTATGTGCTGAATTGTCCACTTATTGAGGAATATAGAGATAGACAGTATAATAACCTATGTGACATGTCAAGATATCTTATTAGTGAAGGTAGGATACCTCTTATTCTAAGCAAATTTCCTAAATTTGCTTGTAACAGATAAGTGAACTGTAGATATAAATCCAAATTAATTTCCATGAACGTGCCTATCTGTTGTTTAGTTTGATATCTTTATTATGCACCCCATACCCAACCTGTGGGCGGTAGTCAAAAGATTACAGAATTACATAATGGGTCCAGGGACTGGACCTCAAAGTTTGATAGCTGAACAAGTTACAAGGTAATGAACTCAGATGG
>WNWK01037746.1:0-18318 GCA_009830355.1 Cherax destructor | reverse complement strand
AGTCATATGTCCTGTTAAGGTTAAGATAAGATAAGATAAGATTTCTTCAGTTTTTAACCCTGGAGAGTTAGCCACAGGATAACTTGAGAAAGTCAGTGCGTCGTGAGGACTGTCTGTCTTATTTCCATTAGAGGTCCCTTAATCTTGTCCCCAGGATGCGACCCACACCAGTCGACTAACAACCCAGGTACCTATTTGCTGCTAGGTGAACATGACCCAACAGGTGTAAGGAAACACGTTGGAAATGTTTCCACCCGCGGGAATCAAACACCAGGCACTCCGTGTGTGAGAGAGCTCAAGCTACCAGGCCACCGGGCCACCCGTAAGAGAAGTTTAGATGGTGGGTTAATATTTGAGTTTAGTGTTCTATGTATGTAATAGGCACAGTAAAAGTATGGATGTCTTGTATGGTGGTAAGTTTAGATTTTTGAATATTGGTGAAGTATGTTGTCTGGAGTGTGAATTTGTTATCATTCTGACTGCGGCCTTTGTTGTGTTATTAATGGTCTGGAGATGAGTTATTGTTGTTGAGCCCCATGCGCAGATTCCATAGGTGAGGCAGGGGTAAATGAGTAAGTGATATAGGGTAAGGAGAGCTGGTTTGTGGAACATAGTACCGTATCTTGGATAGTATTCCCACGGTCTTGGAGACTTTCTTGGAAATTTGTTGTATATGTGTCTGAAATTTGAAGCCACTGTCAAGATAGATTCCTAAGAATTTTCCCTCTGTGAGTTTTGTGATAAGGGACCCGTTTATCATTATGTTAAGTGGTACATTTGTAGCTCTGTTTCCAAACTGAATGAAATAGATTTTATCAATATTGAGAGTAAGTTTGTTAGTCATCATCCAGGTAGATATTTTCTGCAATTCAGCATTTACAGTGTTGGCTAGTATGTCTGGGCTTGGGTGAAAGAAGACGTATGTAGTGTCATCTGCAAATAGTATGGGTTTGAGTAGTTGAGATGCATTTGGTAGGTCGTTAATGTAAATGAGAAAGAGAAGTGGGCTAAGAACACTTCCCTGTGGGACACCAACTGTAATAGTTTGCGTGGTAGAACTAGCTCCATTTGTGTACAGTCATCCCTCGGTTTTCGGTTTTAATCCGTTCCAGATGGTTCGGCTAAAACCAAAATCGGCGAAAACCAAAACTATTTTCCCAATAAGAAATAATGGAAATTCAATTAATCCGTTTCAGAAACCCAGAAGTTTGGAAAAAAAATTTTGGGGGCCTTAAAGATAGATTTACATGCACAAATGAATGAAATGAATGTGGCACTTACCCTTACTGAAGACTGATGTTGTTGGATGGAAGAGAGATAGGAGGGGAGAGGGTAGAAACCCTAATTTTGGAAGGGAATCCCCTCCATAAGGACTCTAGGTACCAAGTCCTCATCTGGGGTCACTTCCTTCTTTGTCTTTTAATCCCACTAGGACCAGCTTGTGATTCACTGCACACCTGTGGCACTAAATATCTCTCCAGAGAGCTCTGTATCTGGCGGCTCTTTAAAATGTCCCTAAAATGGGACATGGAATTGTCATTGTAAAAGTAGCCAGCACGGATTGCAACATCTTTGTCAGGGTGATGTTCCTCCACAAATGATTGCACCCTACTCCACATTGCACAAATCTCCTTAATCTCTGAAGAAGGCACCTTACATCTTTCTTCCTCCACTGAAGCAATTTCCTCAGATCTGTTTTGTTGTTGTTGCAGCTCAAGCTCTTGCAGCTCTTCAGTGGTTAGATCTTCATTGTGGTCCTCCACCAACTCTTCCACATCCTCTCCATTCACATCCAACCCCATAGAAGTCCCCAATTCCACAATACTTTCCACAACTTCCATAGGCTCATCAGGGTTAGCTTAAAACCCTTCAAAATCCCTCTCTTGTACACAATCTGGCCACAACTTTCTCCAAGCAGAGTTCATCGTCCTGGAGGTCACTCCCTGCCAAGCTTTATCTATAAGGCCTATGCAATGGAAGATATCAAGTGACCCTTCCAGAACTCTTTTAGGGTCAATCTAGTGTCTGAGGTTACATCAAAGCACCTTTGAAACATTGCTTTGGTGTACAGTTTTTAAAGTTTGCAATGACCTGCTGGTCCATGGGCTGGAGGAGAGGAGTGGTGTTAGGAGGCAAGAACTTCACTTTTACAAATCTGAATTCCTTAGGCATTTGGTCTTCCAAGTCTTGAGGATGACCAGGAGCATTGTCCATTACCAGGAGGCTCTTAAGTGGCAATTTATTCTCCAATAGATATTTCTTCACACTGGGGCCAAACACTTGATTAAACCATTCCAGGAAAATTTCCCTAGTGACCCATGCCTTAGCATTAGACTTCCAAAACACACACAATTTACCTTTGTCAACACTGTATTTGCTGAACACTCTGGGATTTTCAGAGTGATACACGATAAAGGCTTCACTTTTAAATCCCCACTAGCGTTCCCACATAACATAAGAGTTAGCCTGTCTTTCATAGGCTTGTGTCCTGACATTGCCTTTTCCTCCTGTGTGATGTAGGTCCTCCTTGGCATTTTCTTCCAAAAGATTCCTGTTTCGTCACAATTAAACACTTGTTGGGGTTTAAATTCTTCTGCCTCTACATATTGTTTAAACTCACGCACAAATTTTCAGCCCCATCTTTATCTGAACTGGCACCCTCACCATGCCTTACAACACTGTGTATGCCAGTTCGCTTCTTGAAGTTTTCAAACCAGCCTTTGCTGGCCTTAAATTCATCAACCTCAACACTGGTTCCAGGCATTTTCTTTACAAGATCGGCATGCAACAGCCTTGCTTTTTCACATATGATGGATTGCACAACACTATCACCCGCTAGCAGTTTTTGGTTTATCCACACCAATAACAATTTCTCCATATTTTCCATTGTTTGTGATCTCTGTTTCGTTATCGTATTCACCCCTTTCGCAACATTAGCTTCCGTGATTTCCTTTCTCTTTGCCACAATGGAACTGATGGTTGATGGGTTTTTCTTGTATATCCTGGCGAGCTCGGCAATACGTACACCACTATCATATTTTTCTATTATTTCTTTCTTCAGTTCTATGGTGTTCCTCACTTTCTTTACCAAAGAACTGGCACTAGGAGCTTTCTTTGGGCCCATGGTAGCTTATTTAGTAGTCACACACAATAATCAAGGGCCAAAAACAATGAATTGTTAATAAATGTTTTGTATAAACTCCTGGGGTGATGTTCACTCAAGCATAAACAATGCTAGACTGCGTGACAATGTGCGTGGGAGGTGCGTGGGTGGCGGGCCTACGGCCTTTGTATGTGCGCAGCACTAGTGGACAGGTCCCATACGATCGGCGAAAACTAAAACAATCGGCGAAAACTAAGACAAATTTTCCCTGAAAAAAGTCGGCGAAAACCAAAATCGGCGAAAACTGGGACAAGCGAAAACCAAGGGATGACTGTACACATATTGGCTTCTGTTGCTAAGGTATGATTTTAGGTAGTTGAGGGAGTGCCCTCTTATACCATAGTGTGATAATTTTAGGTGTAACAGATCATGGTCAACTGTATCAAGGAACTGATTCATTACGTGCCTTTGTAAGAACAAGAGACCTTCTATATATGTAGTATTATGTCATTGATGTCAACTAGGCCTGTATGCCTTGTACAGTGGACCCCCGAGTATCGTAAAAACTTCATTCCAGAAGCCTGCTCAAGTGCCATTACCGAACGAATTTACTCCCTTAAGAAATAATGTCACTTAGGTTAGTCTATTTCAGACCCCCAAAAATACACTTCCACAAGCACTTACAATATTATACTTACATAATTGTACGATTTCCGGGGTGTACGTAACTCAGGGGTCCACTGTATATGTATTTATAGAAATAAATATTTATTATTATTATTATTATTATTATTATTATTATTATTAACCCTTTCAAGGGTCCAAGGCCATTTTTGGAAGGGGTGCACCAGTGTCCAAGAATTTAAAAAAAAAAAAAATTCTTATTTTTTCTTATGAAATGGTAGAGAATCTTTTTCTGAAGGTAATAAAACAAAAAGTACGAAATTTGATTTAAAATTTATGAAATTATGCTATCGCGAATTTTGATGTCAGCAATATTTATGCATTGGCGATTTTGCCGGCTTTGACTCCCATTTTAGGCCAATTATATTATTCCAATGGACCAAATTCTTAGCTATTTCACTAGTATTACTTCTATACTATCGACTGAGCACAAGAAATCGCCCAGTCAACTGTTTCAACTACAAAATAAAGTGGTTGGAAATTGGTAATTTAGCCAATTTAACTCAAAGTTCAAAATATTCCAATTTCAAAATAGGGTGCATAATAAACAATACAATAATAAACTAACATTTCCTCTGTTCATTAGTTACGTTTTCAGTCTTTACAAATGAATTCCATTTTGATTTTTTATTCACATAATAAATTTTTATTCAAACCAAAAAATGGAAGATTTACTGTTATGCAATATTGTAATAATTGTACAAATAATATCACCACATTTGTGAACGTATATTAGACCCACCACCTGGCGCGTATTAGACGTGTGAGGTCATTTGTTTACTCATGAACATAGGCAAAAATTTAACATTTCCGCTATTTTGAGCTCAGTTTCAAGCCATTTGCATTATTAAAACTAATCGAAATCATCTCTATATCTGTAATATATCTTCCATTCTATCAAATGAGACCAAGAAATCGCAAATACAACTATACAAAGTACACGAAAAAACACTGCAAAGTCGCTCTTTTAATTGAAAATTGCGGTTTCAGTTTTTTTTCTCTCATTATGCACTGTGTGCTGCAGGATTTGTTTTATGTGGTGCACACTTACCACATAGATGTATTCTCTCATATCTAGGCCCAAATTTGCCACTCAAAGCTTATCTGAGTGAGCTGAGCTCATGACGTAGAACTATGGTTTGGACACTGAACTCAAAGCCGTAGAACTATGGCACGGACCCTGAAAGGGTTAAGAATAATGGATAATAATAAAAATAATAGTCGTTATTTCTACAAGTAAATGTACAACGTATACAGATCTAGTAAGTTTCATCAAATTAGCCTTACAATAAAGCATATTCAGTATGGAAGTGGGTAAAGTTATTCTGTTACTGGAGCATCTGACAGTGATGAAGTTACAGTCTTTACTGGTACACCTACAGTGGTCCCTCGGTTTTCGCTGAAAATTCGTTCCAGAATGCTGCTCAAGTGCCATTACCGAACGAATTTACTTCCTTAAGAAATAATGTCACGTAGGTTAGTCTATTTCAGACCCCCAAAAATACACTTGCAACATCACTTACGAAAATACACTTACATAAATGTTCGAGTTTGGAGATGCACGAAAACCGAGAAGTTTTGAAATGTCCATAAATATTACTTGCCCACGGCAAGTAATATTTAAAAAAAATTAACATGTGCATATCTTTTCTAGTTTTTGTGATTGTTTGGGAAAAGTTTCAATAAATGAGCATCTTATTCTGCAGGGTACACCAAATTTCTAAGACTGTTTGGGACTACAGTCTCCTTAAGTAGGTATCCCCTATTCCCACCAGGACACAATATATGGGTTCATTCAGCACAAGGAAGTAACTGTGAGACAAATGTACTTCTGAATTTTACTTACCAGCATACATCAGGGGGATTACCAACAAACCCCTGGCTGTCTTCAAGCAGGCATTGGACAGGCACCTAAAGTCAGTGCCTGACCAGCCAGGCTGTGGTTCGTACATTGGACTGCGTGCGGCCAGCAGTAACAGCCTGGTTGATCAGGTTCTGATCCAACATGAGGCCTGGTCACAGACCAGGCCGCAGGGGCGTTGACCCCTAGAACTCTCTCCAGGTATACTCCAGGTATAATAAGTGAAGTCAGGGCACTTGCTTACATTGTGTCTAAATACTCCATTATATTTTAATTTTCAGATCAAGATGTCTGCTTCATCTGAATCCTCAGAAAAAGAAATGTTACAGCCAGGTCAGATAATTCGACCATTGGTAAAACTGGGGGATGTTTCTGCGATAGTAAACAAGATCTACGGTCTTACTACTTTATCTATCAAGGAGCTCAACAGCTATGATGACAAAAATTTCTATATACAGGTATAGTTATTGGGTATGTGTATTTAACATACAGTAGACCGTCAAGTAACACAATACAGTACAGTGGACCCCCGGTTAACGGCCTGCTCCAAACACTAACAATTATGTAAGTGTATTTTTGTAAGTGCTTTTGTAAGTGTATGTTTGGGGGTCCAAAAGGACTAATCTAATTTACATAATTCCTTATGTTAATAAATTTGTTTGGTAACGGCACTTGAACAGCATTCTGGAACAAATTATGGCCGTTAACCGGGGGTCCACTGTAGTTACGTTTCTGAAAACTTAAGTGGAAGACGAAATCATGTAAAAAAAACTGAAGAACTTATGGGAAAAAAATAGGATTACGTTCCTTAGATCCCCCAAAATGCCAAACATCAAATAGATACAGTGGAACCTCGGTTTTCGTCATTAATTTTTTCCAGAACGTCTGACGAAAACCAAATTCGAGGAAAACTGAAGCAATATTTCCCATAAGAAATAATGTAAATCCAATTAATCCGTTCCAGACACCCAAAAGTATTAAAAGAAAATACATTTTATAGAGAATAACTATAGTTTTACATACAGAAAACAATGAGAAATAAATATAAAAGACTAATGAAATGGATAAATGAACATTTAATATCACTTTTACCTTTATTGAAGACTTGTTGGCGTATAGAAGACGCGAGGAAGGGAGAGAGAGGAGGAGAGGTTATTGGTTGCAAGGGGAATCCCCCTCCATAAGGACTTAAGGTATCAAGTTCCTATTTGGGGTTACTTCCCTTCTTTGTCTTTTACTGGCACTAGACCCCTGTCGCACAAAAAAT
Organism: Cherax destructor; assembly: GCA_009830355.1. Classification (NCBI taxonomy): domain Eukaryota; kingdom Metazoa; phylum Arthropoda; class Malacostraca; order Decapoda; family Parastacidae; genus Cherax; species Cherax destructor. Next base: position 11,403 of record WNWK01037746.1, on the reverse strand, counting down.
CTGTCCAGAGAGGTCTGTTTCTGGTGTCTCTTAAAGATTTGCCTGAAATGGGAAAAGGCATTGTCATTGAACTTGTTGCAGACACGGCTTGAAACAGCTTTGTTAGGGTGATATTTTTCCACAAAACTTTGCAACTCATTCCACTTTGCACACATGTCCTTAATCACTAAAAAAGGCACATTCTCCCCTCTCTCTTCCTCCTCCTCTGAAGCAATTTCCTCAGCTGCAATCTGTTGCTGTTCCAGTTGAAGGTGTTGCAGCTCTTCAGTAGTTAGCTCTTCCCTGTGGTCATCCACCAACTCTTTCATATCCTGGCCACTCACATCCAACCCCATGGACTTCCCCAAAGACACAATTCTATCATGTTTCTCGCCTTCTTTGGAACTTTCTTTTGCCCCATGGTGGCTTATTTAGCAGTCGCACTCAATAAACAAGCACAAAAAACAAAGATTATTACGAAGTGTTTTGGATGAACGCACAGGTTAATGCTCACTCAATGAGAAACAAAGCCAGACTGATTCAGAATGAGTGGGATGCTTTGTGTGGGTGTAGGCAGGCGGACATGTTCAGTACGGCGGACCAACGAAAACCGAGGTGATGAACGAAAACTGGGACAAAATTTTGACGAAAAAAGTCATTGAAAACCGAATTCGACAAAAACCAGGGCAAACGAAAACCGAGGTTCCACTGTATTTGTTGCTAGTATGATGCCTGTGTGCTCTGCTACAAATTACCAGAAAATATCTTATGTCAGGACCAACTATATAGTGCAGTGTTCCACAGATGTGGAGTGAACATTAGTATATGTATATGAATGGCATTTATATTTAGGAGAGAGGAGCTTACGACGACGTTTCGGTCTGACTTGGACTTTGTAAATGGTCCAAGTCGGACCGAAACGTCGTCGTAAGCTCCTCTTTTCTATGGGCGGGTTGTGTGTGTATTGTTCCAGTCACGGTATTGTGCCTTTTTTGTTATTTATATATTTAGGAGGTTTAGGGACTTGAAAATAAATCATCACATGTTACCTATAATTAGAGCTAGTGATACTTCTGATAGTTGCTTTTTGTTGAATGTTGATGATTTGAGGTATTTTACCAAAGTGGATCCACATACACAAATCCCTTATGCCAAGACTTCAGGGGGGTCTTGACCTGGTACAGTAATATAAAAGTTGTATCATCAGCAAAGAGTAGAGGTTTGACATGTTGAGTATCATTGATGTAGATGAAGAAAAGAAGAGAGCCAGGATACCACCTTGGGGGGGACACTTGACTTCATTGATAGGGTATACTAGAAGTTTTTTAGTTTAATATCTTTATTATGCACCCCATACCCATCCTGTGGGTGGTAGTCAAAAGATTACAGAGGTACATAATTGGTCCATTGACTGGACTCCAAAGTTTTGATAGCTGAACAAGTTACAGCGGTTATGAACTAGATCTGGTTACAATTATGACAAGTTACAAAGGTAATGAGCTCCAGGTAGAGCTGATCACACTCATGACAAGTTACAAAGGTAATGAACTAGAGCTGGTCACAATCATGACAAGTTACAAAGGTAATGAGCTCCAGGTAGAGCTGGTTACAATCATGACAAGTTACTAAGGTAATGAATCATAATCACATCAGAAGAAGTGTCATTTATGGCTATGTGATTGTTCTTATTACTGAGGGATTGTTGAAAATATCTGTATGTGTATCCTCTGAGTCTCTAGAGATTTAGCTTGAGGGGAAAAATGTTGTCAACAGTGTCAAGAGCTTTTTTTATATTTTACACAAATCAAATTTACAGGCTAAGAACTGTTACTGTACCTCAGCTCATTTCAGAGCCCAGCCCTATCTAAGGTATACTACCACCCCAAATTAACAAGGAATAAGTATGTTTTGCTTGGTTAGGTATGTATATGGCTGTTTATGGTCTACTTTTTCAAATATTTTTGCTAATACTACAGTGGTACCCCGAGTTTCGTCCGTAATTCGTTCCAGAAGGCTGTTTGAGTGTTGTTACCGAATGAATTTGTTCCCATAAGGAATAATGTAAATTAGATTAGGCCATTTCAGACCCCCAAAAATACACTTACAAAAGCACTTACAATAATACACTTACATAATTGTTCGAGTTGGGAGCTGTACGAAACTCGGGGTACCACTGTACATATACAGTGGAACCCCGGCTTACGATGTTATCATCTTACGTTATTTTCGGTAACCGATATTTATAACGTAAGAAATTTGTTTGTGGCTTACGATGTTTGCTTCGTTTACCGACATTCGTACCGGACCTGTCCGCTTGGCGCCCAGCTGAGCGCGCACTCCAGGGAGCGTCAGTGCTATTGTTTACAAGCGAGAGCGACCACCCACCCACACCCACGCATTCATACCAGTATATTGTCATTATTCCACTGCTGTTTTTAGTGCTTGCAACTGCTAAATAAGCTACCATGGGTCCAAGGAAAGCTCCTAGTGCTAAGCCTGTGGCAAAGAGGAACAGAAATATATGTACGATAGAAGTGAGGAGGAGGTGGAGGTGGAACAAAAATGGAAGAATGTGCCTTCTTCAAGGATTAGGGAGATCTGTGCCAAATGGAGTGATGTGCAAGCATTTATGGATGAATATCACCCTAACCATGCTGTTGCAGGCCGTGCTGGCAACCTGTACAATGACACAGTGGTGTGTCATTTCAGGGATGTGTTAAAGAATCGCCAGACACAGAGCTCCCTGGACAAATTTGTTGTTAGAAAGAGGTCTAGTGACTCTCAAGCTGGTCCTAGTGGCATTCAAAGAAAAAGGGAAGTAACCCCAGAAAAGAACTTACCACCTGCAGTGTTAATGGAAGGATTCCCTTCCCAAACACTAGCATACTACTCCACCTTCTCCCTCCTCCCGTCCTCCACACATCAACAACTCTTCAATAAATGTAAGTGACATGTTATTGTACAATATTTGCATGTATTTATGTATTCTTTATTCAATTCTGTATTATTTAATGTCCAAAAGTTCTAAAAAATATTTTATTTAACTACTTTTGGAAGTCTTGGACGGATTAAATTTATTTCCATTATTTCTTATGGGGAAAATTGATTCGTTTTACGATTGTTTCGCTTTAAAATATGCCCTCTCTGACGGATTAATATCGTAAGCCGGGGTACCACTGTATTGGTAAATTAAATATTGTTCTGTAGTTAATAACATCAGTTAATAGAATGTCTAGAAAAATTTGCTCTTCAAGTGATTTCTTGAAAATTATTGCAGTGGCTACAGATAATACTAGCAGTGCAGTATGATCCTTGTGGGTTTAGTGCTTAAGTTTATTATAATAATAATAATAATAATCCCAGGTAGTAGGTTGGTAGACAGCAACCACCCAGGGAGGTACTACTGTCCTGCCAAGTGAGTGTACAACAGAAACTTGTAATTGTTTTACATGATGGTAGGATTGCTGGTGTCTTTTTTCTGTCTCACAAACATGCAGGATTTTAGGTATGTCTTGCTACTTCTACTTACACTTAGGTCATACCACACATGCATGTACAAGCATATATATAGCAACCACCCAGGGAGGTACTACTGTCCTGCTACTTCTATTTACACTTAGGTCATACCACACATTCATGTACAAGCATATATATAGCAACCACTCAGGGAGGTACTACTGTCCTGCCAAGCATATATATAGCAACCACCCAGTGAGGTACTACTGTCCTGCCAAGTGAGTGTACAACAGAAACTTGTAATTGCTTTACATGATGGTAGGATTGCTGGTGTCTTTTTTCTGTCTCACAAACACGCAAGATTTTAGGTATGTCTTGCTACTTCTACTTACACTTAGGTCATACCACACATGCATGTACAAGCATATACAGTGGTACCTCGAGTTACGATGGTCCCCAAAATCGCCCTTTTATGTAAGTTTATTTTTTTAAATGCTTTTGTAAGTATATTTTTGGGGGTGTAAAAGGACTAGTCTATTTTACATTATTCCTTATGGGGATAAATTCGTTTGGTAATGGCACTTGAACAGCATTCTCGAACGAAAAAATATCGTAACTCGAGGTACCACTGTATATACATACACCCCTCTGGGTTTTCTTCTATTTTCTTACTACAGTGGAACCCCAAGTTTCGAACTTAATCCATTCCAGGAATATTTCCCATAAGAAATAATGGAAATACAATTAATCCGTTCCAGAAACCCAAAATATTCACAAAAAATACATTTTAATGAGATTAATTATAGTTTTACATACACACAACAATTATACATAGTACAGTTATTCATAAATAAATACAAACATTTAAATAAACATATAAAATAACATTTTTACTTACCTTTATTGAAGATTGTTGATGACATCTGGAAGATAGGGAGGAGGAGTGAGGGAGGGCTTAGTGTTTGGAAGGGGAATCCGCCTCCATAAAGACTTCAGGTAACAAGTCCTTATCTGGGGTTACTTCCCTTCTTTTTCTTTTAATGCCACTAGGACCAGCTTGAGTCACTGGACCCCTGTCTCGAAAAATAACTGTCAAGAGTCCTCTGTTTCTGGCGCCTCTTTAAGATGTCCCTAAAATGGGACAGTGTTTTGTCACTGAACATGTTGCAGATATGGCTTGTTTCAGCTTGCTCAGGGTGGTATTTTTCAGCAAATGCCTGCACCTTATTCCACATTGCACAAATTTCCTTAATCTCTGAAGAAGGCACCTCATCCACTCCCTCTTCCTCCTATGAAGCAAGTTCCTGAACTCTGGTCTGATGCTGTTCCAGTTCCAGCTCTTCAGTGGTTAGCTCTTCATTGTAGTCATCCACCAACTCTTCCACATCCTCGCCACTCACCTCCAACCCCAGGGACTTGCCCAATGCCACAATACCTTCCACAACAGGCAAATGGTCGTCAGGGTCAGCCTCAAACCCTTCAAAATCCCTCTCTTGGACACAATCTGGCCACAATTGTCTCCAAGCAGAGTTCAAAGTCCTGTAACTCACTTCCTTCCAAGCCTTGTCATTGGAGTTATAGATATTGAAGTGATTCTTCCAGAACTCTCTTAGGTCACTTCAAAGCACTTTTGAAACATTGCTTTTGTGTAGAGTTTTTTGAAGTTAGAAATGACCTGCTGGTCCATGGGCTGGAAGAGAGGAGTGGTGTTAGTTTAGTTAGTTAGTTTAATATCTTTATTATGCACCCCATACCCATCCTGTGGGCGGTAGTCAAAAGATTACAGAGGTACATAATGGGTCCAGGGACTGGGCCTCAAAGTTTGATAGCTGGGCAAGTTACAGATGTAATGAACTGAGGTAGATCTGGTCACAATCATGACAAGTTACAAAAGTATTTACAGATTACAGAGATATATAATGGGTCCAGAGACTGGGCCCCAAAGTTTTGATAGCTGAACAAGGTACAAAGGTAATGAACTCACAAGTAAGTAAGTAAGTAAATCTACTTACTTACGTTTATACATGGTTGCAGTCATGAACAAATTAGTATAAAGTTTAGTTTAATATCTTTATTATGCACCCTATACCCATCCTGTGGGCGTTAGTCAAAAGATTACAGAGGTACATAATGGGTCCAGGGACTGGGCCTGAAAGTTTGATAGCTGGGCAAGTTACAAAGGTAATGAGCAACTTATTAGTCTACACCCAGTCACAACTGTAATGAGTTATTGGTGCAAATTTTAATTGTTGGGTCACACACACACACACATACACATACACACTGTACACCGTGTACGTCAGGCCCATACTAGAATATGCAGCACCAGTCTGGAACCCACACCTGGTCAAGCACGTAAAGAAACTTAGAGAAAGTGCAAAGGTTTGCGACAAGGTTAGTTCCACAACTCAGGGGTCTGTCCTATGAAGAAAGGTTGAGGGAAATAGGACTAACAACACTGGAGGAAAGAAGGGTCAGAGGAGACATGATAACGACATACAAAATACTGCGGGGAATCGACAAGGTAGACAGTGACAGGATGTTCCAGAGAGGGAACACAGAAACAAGGGGACACAACTGGAAGCTGAAGATTCAGATGAGTCAAAGGGATGTTAGGAAGCATTTCTTCAGCCACAGAGTAGTCAGGAAGTGGAATAGTCTAGAGAAAGATATAGTGGAGGCAGGAACCATACATAGTTTTAAGACAAGGTATGATAAAGCTCATGGAGCAGGGAGAGCAGAGACCCAGTAGCGGACAGCGAAGAGGCGGGGCCAGGAGCTGAGTCTCAACCCTGCAACCACAATTAATTGAGTACAATTAGGTGAGTACACTCATACACACACATACACACACACACATATACAGTGGACCCCCGGCTAACGAACAAAATTAATTCCAGAAGCCTGCTCAAGTGCCATTACCGAACGAATTTACTTCCTTAAGAAATAATGTCACGTAGGTTAGTCTATTTCAGACCCCCAAAAATACACTTCCACAAGCCCTTACAATATTATACTTACATAATTGTACGATTTCCGGGGTGTTCGTTAGCCGGGGGTCCACTGTATACACACACATGCCAGGAGCTATGACTCGACCCCTGCAACCACAACTAGGTGAGTACATTTACACACACACACATACATACACATATACACACACACACAGCCTCCGGTGGCCTAGTGGGTAAAGCTCTTGCTTCACGCACAGAGGGGCCGGGTTCAATTCCCGGTGGGGCAGAAACATTTCGAAGTGTTTCCTTACATACACATACACACACATATATACAACAGGCCTAGTGTCTAATTGACATGTGCCTAGGACAAAATGGTAACTAACACATATACACACACATATACACACATATACACACACATATACGGGCGCCTAGCAAACCTAAGAACAGCATTCCGACATCTTAATAAAGAATCGTTCAGGACCTTGTACACTGTGTACGTTAGGCCCATACTGGAGTATGCAGCACCAGTTTGGAACCCACATCTAGCCAAGCACGTAAAGAAGCTAGAGAAAGTGGAAAGGTTTGCAACAAGACTAGTCCCGGAGCTAAGGGGTATGTCCTACGAGGAGAGGTTAAGGGAAATCGACCTGACGACACTGGAGGACAGGAGAGATAGGGGGGACATGATAACGACATATAAAATACTGAGAGGAATTGACAAGGTGGACAGAGACAGAATGTTCCAGAGATGAGACACAGCAACAAGGGGACACAGTTGGAAGTTGAAGACTCAGATGAATCACAGGGATGTTAGGAAGTATTTCTTCAGTCACAGAGTGGTCGGGAAGTGGAATAGCTTGGGAAGCGATGTAGTGGAGGCAGGTTCCATACATAGCTTTAAGAAGAGGTATGATAAAGCTCATGGCGCAGGGAGAGTGACCCAGTAGCGGCCAGTGTAGAGGTTGGGCCAGGAGCTATGTCTCGACCCCTGCAACCACAACTAGGTGAGTACAACTAGGTGAGTACATATACACACACACGTACATATACACATACACATATACACACATATAGACACTGTACATCGTGTACGTCAGGCCCATACTAGAGTATGCAGCACCAGTCTGGAACCCCACCTGGTTAAGCATGTCAAGAAATTAGAGAAAGTGCAAAGGTTTGCGACAAGGCTAGTTCCACAACTCAGGGGACTGCCCTATGAATAAAGGTTGAGGGAAATAGGACTAACAACACTTAAGGACAGAAGGGTTAGAGGAGACATGATAACGACATACAAAATACTGCGGGGAATTGACAAGGTAGATAGTAACAGGATGTTCCAGAGAGGGAACACAGACACAAGGGGACACAACTGGAAGCTGAAGACTCAGATGAGTCAAAGGGATGTTAGGAAGCACTTCTTCAGCCATAGAGTAGTTAGGAAGTGGAATAGTCTAGAGAACGATATAGTGGAGGCGGGAACCATACATAGTTTTAAGACAAGGTATGATAAAGCTCATAGAGCAGGGAGAGCAGAGACCCAGTAGCGGACAGCGAAGAGGCGGGGCCAGGAGCTGAGTCTCGACCCCTGCAACCACAATTAGGTGAGTACATATACACACACATATACACACACACATATACAAACACACATACACACACACACATACACACACACACATACACACACACACATACACACACACACTACACACACACACATACACACATCACACATACACACATACACATACACACACACACATACACACACACACACACACACACACATACACACACATACACACACACATAGAAGACCGCTGACAGAGTACAGGCTAGGCGGACAAAGGCTACAAACCTCGGAAAAGGAGAAAGACCTTGGGGTGAGTATAACGCCAAGCACGTCTCCGGAGGCACACATCAACCAGATAACTGCGGCAGCATATGGGCGACTGGCAAACCTAAGATTAGCGTTCCGTTACCTTAACTAGGACTCATTTAAGACACTGTACACCATGTACGTCAGGCCCATACTAGAATATGCAGCACCAGTCTGGAACCCACACCTGGTCAAGCACATAAAGAAACTAGAGAAAGTGCAAAGGTTTGCGACAAGGTTAGTTCCACAACTCAGGGGTCTGTCCTATGAAGAAAGGCTGAGGGAAATAGGACTAACAACACTGGAGGAAAGAAGGGTCAGAGGAGACATGATAACGACATACAAAATACTGCGGGGAATCGACAAGGTAGACAGTGACAGGATGTTCCAGAGAGGGAACACAGAAACAAGGGGACACAACTGAAAGCTGAAGACTCAGATAAGTCAAAGGGATGTTAGGAAGCATTTCTTCAGCCACAGAGTAGTCAGGAAGTGGAATAGTCTAGAGAAAGACATAGTGGAGGCAGGAACCATACACAGTTTTAAGACGAGGTATGATAAAGCTCATGGAGCAGGGAGAGCAGATACCCAGTAGCGGGCAGCGCAGAGGCGGGGCCAGGAGCTGAGTCTCGACCCCTGCAACCACAATTAGGTGAGTACAATTAGGTGAGTACATACATACACACACACAACTCAGGGGTCTGTCTTATGAAGAAAGATTGAGGGAAACAGGACTAACAACACTGGAGGAAAGAAGGGTCAGAGGAGACATGATAACGACATACAAAATACTGCGGGGAATTGACAAGGTAGACAGTGACAGGATGTTTCAGAGAGGGAACACAGAAACAAGGGGACACAACTGGAAGCTGAAGACTCAGATGAGTCAAAGGGATGTCAGGAAGCATTTCTTCAGCCACAGAGTAGTCAGGAAGTGGAATAGTCTAGAGAAAGATATAGTGGAGGCAGGAACCATACATAGTTTTAAGACAAGGTATGATAAAGCTCATGGAGCAGGGAGAGCAGAGACCCAGTAGCAGACAGCGAAGAGGCGAGGCCAGGAGCTGTCTCGACCCCTGCAACCACAATTAGGTGAGTACAATTAGGTGAGTACATGCACACATATACACACACATACACACACACATGTGTGGTTATTCTTTATTTACAGGGAGCAAAGTCTGGGTATTTTTCCAGAATGGTCTGTAATATACCACTGTGGATAAAATACTTTGACATATAATAATAATAATAATAATAATAATAATAATAATAATAATAATAATAATAATAATTATATTTTTATTTCGATGCATGTTACAAGTGTACATTGTTATTGGTAGTTACAATTATAAAACTGTAATGCAAGGAGAGCCACTGGCATGCCATGGCATTAGGGGCAGCTTATTCTAAAGACTTATTCACTAAGTACTTAATGCTAGAGAAATTGATTGAGTTTATTCTAGTTATGTATTATTTCAAATTACAATATGATTATACATACAGTGGTACCTCGAGTTACGATATTTTTTCGTTCGAGAATGCTGTTCAAGTGCCATTATTAAACGAATTTATCCCCATAAGGAATAATGTAAAATAGACTAGTCCTTTTACACCCCCAAAAATATACTTACAAAAGCATTTAAAAAAATAAACTTACATAAAAGGGCGATTTTGGGGACCATTGTAACTCGAGGTACCATTGTACTATTAAAAGACAATACTAGAGAAATCTGTTGAGTTTAATCTAGTTGTGTATTTTATTTCAAGTTACAATATGTTGATGCTATACTAGTATAATAACAATACTAGAAAAATTTATTGAGTATCTTCTAGTTATATACAGTCATACATCGGTTAACGATATTAATCCGTCAGAGAGGGCATATCTTTAACTGAAACAATCGTTAACCGAATCAATTTTCTCCATAAGAAATAATGGAAATAAATTTAATCCGTCCAAGACTTCCAAAAGTAGTTAAATAAAATATTTTTTAGAACTTTTTGACATTAAATAATACACAATTTAATGAACAATAAATAAATACACATGTAAATATTGTACAATAACATGTCACTTACGTTTATTGAAGAGTTGTTGATGTGTGGAGGATGGGAGGAGGGGAGAAGGTGGAGTAGTATGCTAGTGTTTGGAAGGGGAATCCCCTTCCATTAACACTGCAGGTACCAAGTTCTTTTCTGGGGTTACTTCCCTTTTTCTTTGAATGCCACTAGGACCAGCTTGAGAGTCACTGGACCTCTTTCTAACAATAAATCTGTCCAGGGAGCTCTGTGTCTGGCGATTCTTTAACACATCCCTGAAATGACACACCACTGTGTCATTGTACAGGTTGCCAGCACGGCCTGCAACAGCATGGTTAGGGTGATATTCATCCATAAAGCCTTGCACATCACTCCATTTGGCACAGATCTCCTTAATCCTTGAAGAAGGCACCTTCTTCCATCTCTGTTCCACCTCCTCCTCCTCCTCTGAACCATTGTCCTAACCTCTGGTCTCTTGTTCCAGTTGCTGTTGAAGCTCTTGCAGATCTTCAGTGGTTAGCTCCTCCACCAACTGTTCCACATCCTCACCACTCACCTCTAACCCCATAGACTTGCCCAATTCCACAATTTCTTCCACAACAGGCTCAGGCTCAGGCTCAGGGTTCTGAGGCTCAGCCCCAAAACCTTCAAAATCCCTCTCTAGGACACAGTCTGGCCACAATTTTCTCCAAGCAGAGTTCAAAGTCCTGGTAGTCACTCCCTCCCAAGCCTTACCTATAAGGTTTACACAATGCAGCATATGGAAATGGTTTTTCCAAAAGTCTCTTAGGGTTATATTCATGTCTGTGGTCACATCAAAGCACTTTTGAAACATTGCTTTGGTGTAGAGTTTTTTAAAGTTGGAAATGACCTGCTGGTCCATGGGCTGGAGGAGAGGAGTGGTATTAGGGGGCAAGAACTTCACTTTGATGAATTTAAACTCCTCCACAATTTTCTCTACCAAGTTTGGAGGATGACAAGGAGCATTGTCCATTATCAGGAGGCACTTAAGTGGCAAATTATTGTCCAATAGATATTTCTTCACACTGGGGCCAAACACGCCATTGAACCACTCTAAGAAAATGT